>BRDA01049974.1:0-22449 GCA_036984385.1 Crenuchus spilurus
TTAACCTCAGTAATTTTATTCTAAACCTAACACTAACCTTACCTCAGTAATCTTATCCTAAACTTAACCCTAACTTTAACCTCAGTACTCCTATCTTAACCCTAACCGTAACCTCAGTAATCTTATCCTAAACTTAACCCTAACCTTAACCTCAGTAATTTTATTCTAAACCTAACACTAACCTTACCTCAGTAATCTTATCCTAAACTTAACCCTAACTTTAACCTCAGTACTCTTATCTTAACTCTAACCTTAACCTCAGTAATCTTATCCTAAACTTAACCCTAACTTTAACCTCAGTACTCTTATCTTAACTCTAACTTTAACCTCAGAAATCTTATCCAAAACGTAACCCTAACCTTAACCTTAGTAATTTTATTCTAAACCTAACACTAACCTTACCTCAGTAATCTTATCCTAAATTTAACCCTAACTTTAACCTCAGTACTCTTATCTTAACTCTAACTTTAACCTCAGAAATCTTATCCAAAACGTAACCCTAACTTTAACCTCAGTACTCTTATCTTAACCCTAACCTTAACCTCAGTAATATTATCCTAAACTTAACCCTAACCTTAACCTCAGTAATTTTATTCTAATCCTAACACTAACCTTACCTCAGTAATCTTATCCAAAACTTAACCCTAACTTTAACCTCAGTACTCTTATCTTAACTCTAACTTTAACCTCAGTAATCTTATCCTAAACTTAACCCTAACCTTAACCTCAGTAATTTTATTCTAAACCTAACACTAACCATACCTCAGTAAACTTATCCTAAACCTAACTCTAACTTTAAATTCAGTAATCTTATCCTAAACATAACCCTAACCTTAACCTCAGTATCCTAATCTTAATTCATTATTTATGTATTTGTGGTGCTAACAGTGTTGTAGCAAAGAAGGGACAGATTTTACACTGTGTTTACCTTATAAAGATACAAGTACACACACACACACACACACACACACACACACACACACACACAGGTTTGAGACAGATAACCTTTAAGTTGAGTATTTTATCTGCGTGGCTCTCACGGTTCTGTATCTGTGGTGTGAAAAAGCCTGAATAATTCTCAGCTTTCTCTTGTTAGTTTTATTGTGAAGGTTCCAGCAAGAATAACAATGCATTCTGGGAAGGTTTTTTTTTGTCTTTTGAAGTTAGCATTGAGAAAACAGACTAAAAGCGGGAGAGAAAAGGAGAGAGGGAATGCATCTCTCTTTCATTTTCTCTCTCTCTGGCAGCACTTCTGACATGGAGAAAAAAGGAAGAAATGTGGTTTCGGCTGCTAAGCCGTCCGTCAAGCTGAAAATGTGTGTTTTTTTCATCTGTGGTGGTGGCAGAGCTGTTGTGAGGGCCGCTTTTACACGCTCCTCAAACAACACACACACACACACACACACACACTGCTTTTGCCAAGGTCTACACATGGCAGCACATCCTTTAGAAATCCTTGAACTGACACCAAACAGTTCAGTGAAGAGAAAAAGCTCCAGCAATTAAAGCTCACTTAATACCTTCATATTCTACCATCAAACAGCAAGAATTTCCTCTCTGACTGCTTTTATCCCCACTCTCTCTCTCTTTTTCTCCTTTTCTGTGTCTTTCTTTCTTATTCATTTTTACTTCTATCTACATCTCTCTGTTCATCTATATATTTCGCTATCTCCCTTTCCTTCTTCTTAATCCTAAACATGCATTAACCTCAACCTCAGCATCCTAATCCTAAACTTAACCATACGAACGCTAAACTTAACCTCAGTAACTTAACCCTAAACTTAACCATACTAACCCTAAACTTAACCTCAGTAACCTAATCCTAAACTTAACCATACTAACGCTAAACTTAACCTCAGTAACCTAACCCTAAACTTAACCATACTAACCCTAAACTTAACCTCAGTAACCTACCCCTAAACTTAACCATACGAATGCTAAACTTAACCTCAGTAACCAAATCCTAAACTTAACCATACTAACCCTAAACTTAACCTCAGTAACCTAACCCTAAACTTAACCATACTAACCCTAAACTTAACCTCAGTAACTTAACCCTAAACTTAACCATACTAACCCTAAACTTATCTTCAGGAACCTAATCCTAAACTTAACCACACTAAGCCTAAACTTAACCTCAGTAACCTAATCCTAAACTTAACCATGCTAAGCCTAATCTTAAGCTCAGTAACTGAATCCTAAACTTAATCATATTAACACTAAACCTCAGTAACCTAATCCTAAACTTAATCATACTAACCCTAAACTTAACCTCAGTAACCAAAACCTAAACTTAATCATAATAGTCAAGTTCAAGTTTAATTGTCATTTCAATTATCTACATTAATGTACATAATGAAATTAAACATTGTTCCTTCAGGATCAGGTGCAACACAGAACACAAGGCATTTTGGTACATACAATAAACACGTCTACTAAATACTATACTAAACTGCATGCCTGCTGACTAAGTTGTGACACTACAATTACGAGACAGGATAAATGCACACATGTTCAGTATATAGTATAAAATTCCAGGCTACATTGTTTGTGTATTGTGCAGAGTGCAAAAGCATGGAATTTGCAAATGTGAAAAATATTACAATGAGTGAGACAGAGTACATGAATTTGCAGTGTTTTTAGTCTTTGAAAATCAGTTTGTTTGTGTTAAGGAGCCTGACAGCACAAGGACCTTCTAGGCCATCCTCACTATATGCTTTCGAGACTTGTGGTCAGAAGCAGAGCAATATCCAAACCAGACAGTGACACTGTTGCTCATGATGGACTCTAAGGTTCCTCTTTAGAAGGTGGTGAGCATGGGGGTGGTAGGTGGGCTTTCTTTAGTTTCCTCAGAATGTAGAGACACTGTTGGGCTTTGTTACTTATGGAACTGGGGTCCATGGACCAGGTGATGTTCTCCACCAGCTGAACACCAAGGAATTTGGTGCTCTTGACAATTTTTACAGGGGAGCCATCAATGATCAGTGGAGAGTGGTCCCTTCATGATTTATGAAAGTCAACAACCGTCTCCTTGTTTTGTCAATATTCAGAGACGGGTTGTTGACTTTGCTAAATCTGTTAGTTGATTCACCTCTATTCTGTAAGCTGACTCATTGTTCGCACTGATGAGACCCACCACCGTGTCATCTGTGAACTTGATGATGTGGTTGGAGCTGTGTATTACTGCACATGTCGTGGGTCAGTAGGATGAACAGCAGTGGACTGAGCATGCGGCCCTGAGGGGCTCCAGTCCAAAGCCCAGCTGCAGAGAGAGGTGGACAGTGCTAGCAAGCTCAGCTTTTTGATCAGGTGCTGATGGATGATGGTCTTGAATGCAGAGTTAAAGTCTATGAACAGCAATCGGAAATGTGCCTTTCTTGTCTAGGTGAGTTATTGCAAGGTGGGTAGTTGGGTTATGGCATCATTCATGGAGTGGTTGGGGCGATATGGAGTTGGTCTAATGTGGGTGGCAGCAGGGTTTTGATGTGCTTCATGATGAGCCTCTCAAAGCACTTCATGATGATAAGCGTGAATACAATGGGATGGTAGTCAGGACACTGACTGCTTTTTTGGTAACGGCACAATGGTGGTCACCTTGAAGCATGCTGGAATGATGAAGCTGCTCAGAGATGCTGAAGATGTCTGCCAACAGATCTGCACATTCTCTGAGCACTTTGCCAGGGATGTTGTTGGGTCCTGCAGCTTTCTGTGGGTCAACTCTACATAGGGCTTTCCTCACATTCGCTGTGGATAGACAAAGCATCTGGTCGTTGGAAGGTGGTATGGTTTTCTTTGCCCCCTTGTTGCAAAGTCCACATGCTGATAGAATTTGGGCACAACAGTATTGAGATTTGCATGATTGAAATGTCAAATAGAAGTCCATATGTGTGTGAGCTCTGCAAATCGCTGATAGCTCCATGCAATTCCCACAATGCATCTTTCGAGTTGGCACATGAGAGTAGATACTGTGTGCTAGGTAAAATGGCCGACATCATAGGACAACAAACTCCACAAGCGGAGAGCAGCACTTTGTGACAAGGCAAGGAAAATTTATTTTTATAGCACCTTTCATGCACAGTGGCAAATTCAAAGTGTTTTACATAATCAGAGATGAGATAAAAAAGAATTAAAATTAATCACTAAAAAGCAATAAAATTAAACATACGGTATATTTAAAAGAAAAAGAAATAAAGTTAAAGGAACGTTTTCAGCCTGGATTTAAAAGTGTCCAGTGTTGGGGCTCCTCTAGTTTCTGCAGTTGCGCACAGCACTTTCGGCGTCTCTTCCTCCGGTCTCCAGTGTCAGGAAATTCCGGGGACTACAGGCCTGGTTATCGTAGTAGCTGGGGGTCTGCCAGCAAGCGCAGCAAATCTTCTCTGAGATGAGATGCTGTCAGATTTTTTTAGCTCCAAAAGGAACTGGCGGTTTTTATACTCTACTACAGTGGTTCATTATCTTTCCATGAAGAGCTGAGCTTCTAGGAAGGCTATAGCTTGACACTGAACACTAAATACATGTATGCAATGTTTTGGACCCTGGTGTGGTCGCTGCGTCCTACTTATCCCTCACCTCCATAACCAAATCCTAAAAACCATACTAATCATAACCTTTACCCTAACCTTAATCTCTGTAAATAAATCCTAAACTTAACCATTCTAACCCTAAACGTAACCTCAGTAAACTGACCTTAACCCTAAACCCAGACGTAACCACAGTTCTGATTAGGAGTGAAAGGGTTAATCAGACCTCCCTGAATTGCACACCTGAATGTGAGCTCCTTTTCCCTTCAGCACAGGTGCAGTGTAATACAGTGTTGGGCTTTGAGCCAGGCAGCTGATACACACCTGTGAGTGTTTCTCCTTGTACAGGTGCTTTAATATCTCACTGTTTGACTTAATGAGAGTGATGAATGGCCCGGGCCTGTTTCTCTCAGCGCTCGCAGGCTCAGCCGAAAAAGAGAAAAGTGTCTCTTCTCTCTTCTTCAAATGGCAGCATGCATCATCCTCCCCTCTCAGCTCTCGGCTCACCCTCACCTCAACCTCGCGGTTAATGCATTCTGCATTCCCCAACATTAAAGGGCCAATCAAACGCAGAGAACCGGGGCTCCAGCAGCGTTCAGGAATGCAAAGCACTCCTACAGACTGAAGAGTCAGGAGGAACGAGCGAGCGAGTCCTACCCACAGGCAAAGTTATCCTTTCATGTGGCTAACCCGCGCACTAACTGACAAATAAAAATAACTAGCCTGATAAGCATGAAAAAAATCCTGTTTTGTAAATTTTATCAGCTCCACTGACCATGCATTAGGTGCACTTTGTAGTCCTACAATTACAGACAGTAGTCCATCTGTTCCTCAGTATACATTCATCCTGTTATTCAATTGTCAGGACCCCCACAGACCATGTGGATTATTCTCAATGACACTGATGTGGTGGTGGTGTGTTGTTGTGTGTTAAGAGTGGATCAGACACGCCACCACCACGATGTTGAGAGCACGAGTGCTCAGAATGATCAACTTCCAAGTATAACCTGCTCTGTGGTGGTCCTGTGGGAGTCCGGACTTTTGAAGTACAGGGTGGAAGTATGCAGAATGAATGGACATGAATAGGTGGCAATGGTAATATATAATCTCAGGTTTATTGTTAGACAATCAGTCTGACTTTAAAAACACAATATCACTGCCATCATCTTGTACAGTCTGACATCAACAATCTAAAGCCTGGCTCACACTACATGATTTTTTAAATCCTAAACAATTTTGAAACTGTGAGACACATAATTACATTTTTCTGTCCTTGATCGTTGTTAGTCATAAAGGCACCCACACTACACCATCTGCCCTGAATGTAGCACCACACACTTTCAGATTATTCACACCTGACCAACAGCTTTGAGTCTCAAAAGCTCACGGGAGTTTCTCACAAACTAGATGTAAACAAACATTGTGGATGACAGTAAAACCATTTCAGTGCTAGTTGTGAGATCTATGTGCTCAAAGCCATGAAAGAGAAAAGTCCACTCATTCACCATTTAGCCTCCAAGCTTTTACCTTCTCCTGCACACACTGACACATTTAGTTCAGCTCAGCTCACATTGACCGACAGGCCTTCAGACATAATGTCAGTGTCATGCTTTACAGCAGAGAATCAGCTCCAGTGTTAATTTCGTTAACGATAATTATGACGAAAAATATTCGTTGACGACCATTTTTTCACAACGAAAACGAGACGAGAACTAAATAAAAATGAATATTTTAAAACGAAAACGATGACTAAAAGTATTAGACTTTTCGTCAGTGAATAAAAACGAAACGAAAATGTCACAGAAGGATAAAAAGAATGTTTTTGTCCAGTAATCCGCTTTTTAAAATAAACCTGCATGAGTCTGAGTTTCTCAAAGCACGCTAAGCTCCCCAGTAAAACTGGTGAAGTTTAACAACACAATGTGCTGACGTCACTGCTGCAGCTTCGACGGAAAAGAAGAAGCGATTTATGGAGTAATTTCACTTTCGGTGCCACACAAAACAGAACAGAGTGTAAAGTTTGTGGATTTAAAATAACTGGGAAAAACACTACGAACCTCAAGAGGTCCTCAGTTCTCACCACCGCAAGCTTTACATAAAGGTAAGCTAACATAGCTAATGTAGCTAGCTAGCTAGATGTTAACTAGTTGGCTAACGGTGATGAATATGTATATCTGATATGTTTCATTTTTGAATTTTTCAATGTCTAAAGGGGAAATGTGCAATCCGTTATCACTATCTTAGGTGTTTAGGTTAAATAGATCACAAACACATCTAACTAAAGCTGTGAGACACACATACAGCCTCCGTTTCATTTTAAATACAATCATATAATGAAACGAAGAGGAAAGGCATGTAAGCCGTGGTAGTCCACATTAACTTGCACTTAAAATCTGGAGATCTTTTATGATTGTCGGAGTGGTGGGGGGTGGGGGAGGGGTGTAGTGTGAACCAGGCTTTATAAGGGCACTGAAATCACACAGTGTACAGTGCCACATGAAACACTGCAATATTGTGAGAAAGTTCATTGTGGTTCATAATTAAATTCAAAAAAGTAAACAGTCATATTTTATATTCACTACAATTTGCTACAAAAGGCTTTTTGAGTGATGCCATAAAAGAACCATGTTTGGTTTCTTAAGGAACCATTTCTGTAATAAAGATTGTGAGTGTGTAGAACATTTATATCAAATGAAGCCTTTAAAAGGTTCTATATCTATTTTACAGAAATGGAAACCAAGAGTGGCACCACTCTAAGAACCATTTGTAGAACCTTTAAATTTAAGGTGTAATGTGTAGGGGTGTCAGAAGCATTTGTAATATGGGGGGTGGGGGCACACATTGGCAGGGGGTCTTCATTTCAAAATTGTCCATATATGCATCATCCTGTTTTTAAACTCACTTGTATGGCTAAGATAATGAAATTAATGTGACACAATGTATCACAAACAATGACTTTAGGGGTGCAATTTACTTTTATTTGGTTTATTCTTGATTTAGTTTTGTGCCAAACAATGCTGACCCTCAACTGCATGTTTAACAATAAGAATATTAATAACTTTACCCACTGAAGAAGTGCAATTCTGATAACCAAGAACAGTAAATTTAGGGGGCATTTAACTTTTTTTCATGGCATGACATGGCATCATGCAGCCGTCGTAACACTAAATTACATTGTGCCAAGCAACAAAAAACAACCTGCATGTAATTATTAAAACAAAATAGATTTACAGGTTCCTTCTTACCTTGTTGCCACCAAAATTTCTACCACTTCATAATTTTTACCCCCCTTTCACAATCCACTTGGAATAATATCCATCTTCCTTCTCCCATTCCACTTTTCCTTTCCCTTACACTGATTTTCCAAACGGATATCTTTGAAATGTGAGAGGGACACAAATTATTAAATACTTAAAGAATTTTAAACCCTTCACAAATAATTACTGCAACGCCCATGATAACGTGACATTTCAAGCTTATAGCTCATGAAAATCTGAAATCCAGAATCTCTAATGACTGGAATGTCATTTGGAGTTTGTGTAAATGACTTTTCAAATAGTATCAACATGAAAACAAAAAAAGACTTGAAAGACGTCACTTTATGTGTAATAAACATACACAGTTATATCACAACAGTATGATCACTCCTGGTTTGGAATGAACTCAGTCTGGGACATCACAGATGTCATGTGACAGGGTTTACTGCATGTATAAATAAGTGAGCACACCAGTCAGTAGCAGAGTGTAAAACTGTCATCATGGACAAAGGACGTGATGTGACTGATGTCCAAAAGGACATGATAATAGGGTACCAGGTGAAGCATGGTGGTGGCTGCATCTCAGAAACCACTAACTGTGGGATGTGGATGAGATGTGCACTGAGTGCCTCCCAACAGCATAACAGTGGTGCCTCACGAGCCACTGATGCCAGAGGGGATTCTGCTGAGTGGTACAGAGCCACAGTGGACCAGTTAACCTCTATAATAAACACAGGCATGTCAGGGATCATCACTGAGCAAGCACTCTGAGCCAAGGGTGGTTATTTCCACTGTTAGATAGAAGTTATGACAGTTTACCGTTTTGAAATGAATCAAATTTTGAAATGAACTTTTTCACCATGTTCTAATTTTTAGAGATGCACTAGTAAACCTGTCTTAACTCAGCTGATTTTTATGTTGGCTGAAGTTAAAGGTAAAAGTGCTAAAGGGGTCGTGTAATATTCAGCAGTGTTGATACACCTTGACGACTGATACGAGAAGAACAGCAGCTCAAAGCACAGCCAGGTTGAATCTTATCACCATCTCCAACAGTGGCTCTGTCAAAACGGGGAAAAGCCAAAGTCTCTGTTTGTCATCGCACAAGAGTTAGCTTAGCGTTAGCTACCTAATCAGCCAGAGACACACCAGCCAGCCCTCTTCACACTGCTGCATCCTGCCACGCTAATCACCATGCCAGCTTCTGCCCCGACAAAAAAAGAGAGAGAGAAAACATCAAATGCTCCAACTGTCTGCAGAATTTGCATGTTGCCTTTGATGTTGGAGATTTAGACAAAGCACGGCAGCCGAGATGAACAGCGTGAAGGTTAAAGCTGCTCTGGCAAGAGCGCCGAGGTTTGAGGAGGGGCCTAGCGCTTCAAAACAACAGACAGTGTTGGGATGTATCAAAAGAGAAAGTGAGAGAAAGGGAGAGATGTTCCACAGCCAGATGTCTCTAACTCTTAACTAACTTGTGATTTAGGGCCTCAAGTATTAAATCTGTTCAACTTTTAAGGGAAATAAAATTTTTGAAACTCCATTGGTGTTAGCCTGACTTGTTTGCAATGTAAATTGTCTCAGTGATTGCTTCTAATGAAGTTTGGGATGGTATTCCATGCACACAGGAAAGACAAGCCCAAAGGAGATCTCCTTAACATCTCAATAGGTTAAGCTGCCTCCTAAACTGTTTTGTGCTCTGCTACAACAGACTAGTATGCTCGCTTATTTATACGTGCAGCAAACCCTGTCATGTGGCATCAGTGACGTCTCGGTCTGAGGTCATTCCAAGCCAGGGGAAGTCATAATATTCTGATATGACTGTGTCAGTCAAAAACTGGACTGGACCATCAAAATATGACAAGAACTACCTTCAATATCTCCTAAAACCTGAACCTTATAGTATATTTAAGCTTAAGATTAAGACCATTGTCAGATTATGACAATGAAACTGTGGTGTTTACATTGTCATCTCTTATGTAGACTAACAGACTCAGACTAAAACCAAACTACTGCTGTGCAAAGTCAATGAGATGAGAGAGAGACATAAATGAGACTTGCTGCTCAGATATTTCTCCTCAGAAATCTGACTTCTATTGCTGAGTTTTGGAAGAGGTCTCACTTTGTTCTCATATATGGTTAGTAAAGGCGTGAATCTCAATACAAACTCAGCCATTTCTCATCCAGGACTAAGGAGGATCTTCAATAGGTCTCATGAGCTTTAAAAGAGCAACATTTGAGCACAGAAAGTCTTAAAATATCAAATGGATGTTTACACATACTTTGTTAGAATTTAAATTTCAGTGCAAAGTGGGCGGTGTGAAGTTTGTGTCTCACCAATTACAAAGCTGATATTGCTTTTCTCTCTCTACAGACTCAACATATTTTCTATAATGCATGTCTTGGAACAACCCATTAGACTTTTGGTGCTAGATTGTGGATCTGTCAGTGACGTAGACACACCGCTTCTAAAACCCACCTCCAAATGTATCTAGTCTGTGTTAACACCTGAGTAAAACTTTGATTTTACTTTCCTCATTCAGTTATTTTTTTGTCAGTTGTGTTGTGTTATTTCCACAAGCTGTACCTACTAATTAACCTAAGTAGTTCATTACTATTTTTTTCTTTATGATAAATTGATAAATAATTTATGATAAAAACTTATTTAGGGATATTTAAAAGGGTGTGGTCTTGAGTTGATTGATAGCTAATTTGGATGGTTGCAGACATTCTCCCTTGACTTAATTTTCTCCTTTGATATAGTCTTCACTTGGCCTTTATGCCTTCTGACTGCCTGAATCTTTACATATAAACTGTAGATGACGAAAGACCTCAATTCTCTACAGTCTTACACTGAGAAACATTGTATTTGAACCGACTAACTTTTCTCTTAACAAGTTTTGCCCAATGTGAAGAACCACGACTCATTCTTGCCTGTAAAGATTAAACCTTGATTTTGATGACCTCACATGTTAACAGTTAAACTGGCAATTGTGGAAGCTGCCACAGAAGAACAGTGTACTTGTAATTTTCAGTCTTATTTTGCCTCTGTCCCAATTTTTGTTGAATATGTTGCAGGCATCAACTTAAATGCAACAAATATAATGAAATTTGTTAATGAAAACACTGAAAATCTTCTTAGTTATTTTTACCTGTTGAATAAAAGTTTTAAAAATTTAATTACATTTTTAGAAAGTGTCCCAACTTTTATGGCAATAGTGTTCACAGACTATTATTAAAACATGTCCTAAACTATCACTGTGTAGCGTCCTCAAGGACACACTTGTGACTTGTGAACTTACTTTTTGTTTTTGCTCTGGCCAGCTGTCCCACCTTATCATACCATCCAGTCTCCTGCACTGAGAGACGGAGAAGGACCATGTTGCTCACTGAATGACCCGGAGAAGACTGTGGACTAGAAAAAGAAAAAAATAACATGACTAACAGTAGTTTACTACATTGATGTAAAGGGTGTCATGAATAACTTTAATACTAATGAATACACTGTGATGACACATTAAGTAAAGAGTAAAAAAGATACAGGGAGGCCAGTATGGCTCATCTGTGGTCTTCACTGGGGTCAAATCCCTGAACTTCTGACTTGTTGTGCACCAACTGTGGCCTAAAGGCTAAAGAAGCAAGGACCAAAAGGGCTCTGGTTTAACAGTCATGAGAAAAACAGTGCAAATGAGCAGTGCTAAACATCTACTGCAATTTAAATGGCACCTAACCCTTAACTACTCCCCGGGCGCTGCAGATAAAGTAGCTGATGTGTGCGCGTTCATGGTCCTGTAGTGTATGTGTGTCATGTTTACAACTGTGTGTTCACTGCATGGACAGGAGAATTTATTGAGTTGCCTTAACTTGAATTCTTTGTGTATATTGTGCTAATTGTTACAAGCATAACATCTAAACTGCATAGGCTGGAATGAGTCAAGGCAATCGTTTAACAGGAGGCATTTGGGTAAATGTAACTAATTGGGTCTTCCAGAGCTTTTACACATGCGGGATAAATAATGTTTCACTTTCTCTTCTGTCCTTCACAAGAATAAAGACAACAGAAAGGGGGGGGTAGAGAAATAAAACTATTTTTCGCTCTTGCGCGTGATTCTGCCTCGGCGAAAAGCGGCTGTGCGCTCGGAGATGAAACGGAGAGAATGCGGCTTTGAAATCCTCCTCAAGTCAAAATTAACATTTTTATTTCAACTCCAGCCAAGAGAGAGCAGAGCAGGGGCTGGGTAGACCGCTCTGGGCAAGACACATAATTGTTTATTGTGTGTAAACTTTGGGGAAACAATGGTTGGGGAATAAACGCTGTGTGTAGGAGGAGGAGGCGAACTGCTGGAACGATCACAAAGCCAGAAAAACGGCCTCGTTTTCTCCGTAGGATGACCACATAAAAGACAAACCCGTTAGGCCCATTACTATGGCTCCATAATGTGCGCGTTTAATAATTATCACACAATATAAACCCTCTACATCACACGTTCCACCACAGGGGGCAGACATATGGTGTATTTTGATATTCTTCGCTCTTTTCCTATAATTTCACCACTGTTAGTTTAGTGCTGGACTCAACTGTCCTATCTTAAAAGACTAATTTGGACTTCTACATTGGTTAGATTAACATTTTATTTGCTTCAATCCTGGACAAATGAACTTCAAGTTCAGTCTCATTAACTTCTCAATCATAAACATAAATGAGACTATATGAACATTAAAACCTCCAGAGTTGTCTGACTTCTTCTTAATTTCCCTGAGACAACAATAAGAACAGATGGAAGGACAAATAAGGCTGTCTCCTGCTCAGATGTTCCTTGTATGTCTTCTGTGTTTTATTTTTATATATTTAACACTTAAAGTTTCTAAGCTGGCATTGCTTTAACCCTCAAGAAACGTATAACTACCTCTCTATAGCATCTCTTTGACAAAAAGATCAGATGGAGAAACAAATGAGTCTTTAGCTTCTAAATCTCCAGCTGCTCAGATATTTTATGTTTCTCCTGTGCTTTATATGAAACTCCAAGTTTCCAAGTTGATATAACTTTAGCCCTATAGGAGAGAAAAATCTCAAAGGATATCTATGTTCTCAGTACGTTTTCAACACAAAAATGCACAAAAATTAAATCAGATGGAGAAACTAATGAGCCTTCAGCTTAAGTCTACAGCTGCTCAGATATTCTTTGTCTTCTGTGTTTTATAAGAACATATAAAACATGTAAAAAGTTTCCAAGTTGACATAACTTGAAAAAAATGTGGTCAGAAGGAGAAACAAATAAGACTTTAAATAAGACAAATAAGTCTCCTTCTAATCACATATTTATTTTAATGAGGAAAAAGACCTCAGTGATCATTAATGTCTCTCACCTTAAGTTTTCAATTCAGATATAAATAAAGTCTAACATTGTACACAAATTTGCTCATTTAGTAACGACAATAGTCTCAGTATGAATGCATCCATCTATCCATCATCTTCTGCTTATCCGTGTCCGGGTCGCGGGAGTAACAACCTAAGCAAAGTAGACCAAGCGTCCCTCTCCCCAGCCATCTCTTCCAGCTCATATGGATGGATTCCAAGGTGTTCCCAGGCCAGCTGACAGATATAATCTCTCCAGCATGTCCTGGATCTTCCCCAGATTCTACTCCCTACTGGACATGCCCAGAACACCTCACCTGGGAGGCACCCAGGAGGCATCCTTACCAGGTGCCCAAACCACTTCAACTGGCTCCTCTCGACATGAGAGAACCCAGACACCTTACAATAGATAGATAGATAGATACTTTATTGATCCCCGAGGGGAAATTCAAGAAAAGAAAGAAAACTCAATTCAGCCATTTGTATCCGCAATCTCATTCTTTCACTCACTACCCAAAGCTCATGACCAGGTGAGTGCTGGAGCATAAACCGATCAGTAAACAGAGAGCTTTGCCTTCTGGCTCAGCTCTCTCTTCACCAAAACAGACCAGTACAGAGCCCGCATCACTGTGGACACTGAACCGATCCACTTGTCGATCTCCCGCTCCCTCTTACCCTCACTCGTGAACAAGACCCCGAGATGCTTAAACTCTTCTACTTGAGGCAAGGACGTCCTCCTAACCTGGAGAGAGCAATCCACCTTTTCCCAGCTGAGTACCATGGTCTTGGATTTGGAGGTACTGATACCCATCCCAGTCACTTCACACTCAGCTGCAAACTGGTCCAGTGAGAGCTGGAGGTCCTGGTTTAATGAAGCCAGCAGGACCACATCATCTGCAAAAAGCAGATATGGGATCCTGAGGTCACCAAACTGGACACCTTCCACCACTTGGATACGCAAAGAAATTCTGTCAATAAAAATTATGACCAGAATCAGTGACAAAGGGCAGCCCTGGCAGAGTCCAACCTCGGCAATGCGGACCAAGCTATTGCTTCACTTGTATAGGGATCCGGTACCCCATACTCACAGAGCACCCCCCCATAGGATACCCTGAGTGACACAGTCGAATGCCTTCTCCAAATCCACAAAACACATGTAGATTGGCTGATCAAACTCACGTGCACCCTCCAGGATCCTATCAAGGGTAAAGAGCTGACCCAGTGTTCCACAATTAGGATGGAACCCACATTGTTCCTCCAGAATCCAAGATTCAACTATCAGTCTGACTTTCTTCTCCAGCACCCCTGAATAGACTTTACCAGGGAGGCTGAGAAGTGTTATCCCCCTATAGTTGGAACACACCCTCCAATACTTTATCTTAAAAATGGAGACCACCACACCCATCTGCCAATCCAGGGGCACTGTCCCCCATGTCCAAGTGAAAGACATATCAACCAAGACAGCCCTGCAACATCCAAAGCCTTGAGAAACCCAGGGCGGATCTCATCCACCCCCGGGGCCTTGCCACCGAGGAGTTTTTTTGACTACCTCAGCCACCTTGCCAGAGTGATGATTGAGTCACCCCTAAGGTCCCCAGACTCCGCTTCTTCTCTTGAAAACATGCAGGTGGGATTGAGAAGGTCCTTGAAGTATTCTTTCCAAAGGCCAATGACATCCCTATTTGAGGTCAACAACTCTCCACCACCACTGTAGACAGTGTTGGTGGGAAACTGCTTTCCCCTCCTAAGCCACATGACCATTTGCCAGAATCTTCGAGGAGCCATCTGAGTCATTTTCCGTGACCTCACGAAACTCCTCCTATATCTGTGTTTTTGCCTCAGCAACAGCCAAAGCTGTAGCCTGCTTGGCCGTTCAGTACTTATCAGCTGCCTCTAGAGCAGGGGTGGCCAACCCTGGTCCTGGAGAGCAGCATTCCTGCCCAGTTTGGTGATCTCCCTGATCAAACACACCTGATTCAACTCAGCAGGCAATTAGCAGGTTTAATTGTAGTGTCAGAGCAGTGACATCACCAAACTGTGCAGGAATGCGGCTCTCCAGGACCAGGGTTGGCCACCCCTGCTCTAGAGTCCCACAAGACAACCAGGGACTCTTTCTTGATAGGACTTGATAGGGATGGGACTCTGTCTTGAGCCTAGAGGACCACTACAGAGCTGATGATCATTCTCAGCTCTGCAGTGACACTGATGTGCTGGTGGTATGTTAGTGTGTGTCAGAGTGGATCAGAGGCAACAGAGCTGCTAATGGTTTTAAACAACTATTACTAGTTCACTGTTTTATTACCAGACATGTGGACTTGAGTCACATGACTTGGAGTCCGACTCGAGTCACCAAACTGATGACTTGTGACTTGACTCGAGAACATCACTAAAGACTTGCGACTTGACTTAGGCTCTACCTTTACTGACTTGGACTTGGAATTGGACTTGAGATTTAAGACTTGAAAAGACTTGAAACCTCCATTTGAACATAATAAATAAGTAAAACTGAATCACATAACTGGAACATTTTGTATTAAATGGTGCTGTAACCCTTGTCAAGACCCGATCCGTTCACTCTGCCTGATTTGTACCGCGCATGCGCATAAGCACGTCATTTCCGGATAAAGTTTTATGAATTGCACTGAATCAGAGTTGTTTTGGTGAAGGATGAAAACTTTTGCAGTTTATCGTTTTAATGAATTTATGTTTGTTTGTAAAAAAATCATTTACATTTTTCGCACTTACTAAAGGGTGAATTCACATCAACGGTGGGGAACAGACGTGTGTTAAACAACAGCAGGGTTGCTAGGCCCCCAAAAATCTCCATCCCGATGTCTGACATAAAGCGCTCTATACAACCTGACTCTAGCCTAAAATCTAGAGCGTCCAATCACAGATATTTTTGTTAGCATTATTATTTTTATTAGTAGTAGTAGTAGTAAATAAAATGTAGGAAGAACATACCTCTATGATTGATTTTCTTATAAATTTATATACTGTACATAAATACTCCATATTTTCTCTTTCACTCAAAAATTGAAAGGAACTGTTAGAAGAACCATGTTAATGTTCTTTGAAAAGCACCTTTTGAAACTATTTAAAATGATTTATTGAACAATTTGCACTTTTTTTTGTTAAGTAAAAAAGCACTTGGTCATATGTAAGTTATTTTTGTTATAATAAATACAAACTTTAAAAACGTTTATGATTAATGTTATTTTAATATACTACTAATCAACTGTAGTACAATATACTATCAACTGCATCAATTGTGTTAAATATTGAAATGACGTTACATCTGGTGACTTGACTAGGACTCGAAGTTTAAAACTTGGGACTTGGTTGTATTGACTTGGGACTGGACTTGAGACTCGCTTTTATTGACTTGGGACTTGACTCGGGACATGATTGTCAAGACTTGGGACTTACTTGATAGTTCCTAGAATTCAGAAATCATCAGCAGGGGGAAGAGCTTTCTCTTATATGGCCCCTCATCTTTGGAATAACCTCCCAGACAATGTTCGGGACTCAGTCACAGTCTCAACCTTTAAGACTAGGCTGAAAACATATCTGTTTAGTTTAGCTTTTAGAAACAGCTGAAAGGTCTAGTCAGTGATTGTGGATGAGGTGAACACATTAGTTGGGGAAATGCACTGTAGAGCAGCTGTTTCGGTGGTTGGTGACGTAGCATGTGAAGATCACATGGAACTGGTTATGGAAATGCATTAAGTGCCAGTGGGGCTTGGTACAGCCTTAGTCACCAGGGAGGCCAATGTGGATCTTTACGTTTGTTAAGGGTAAGGAAGGTCTGTAAAGCTAGCTTGGAGTGGGGTGGGTCTGGAATGCCAGACTTCACTGTTGAGTCTTCTGGAGGTGTTGTGGGCTTAATTCAGCGAAACACTGACGAGGGAAGGTGCCTACCTGATGACCCCTGTGAAGAACTAGTAATGCAGTGGGTGCTTTGGGTATTCATGTGATGGGCTAGTTCACATGGACTTTCTGGCCGTTATCATTGCTACCACTGTCATCATCATCCCTGTCCCACTACTGTCACCATATTAGTTCACTTGAACATTACAACAACATCACATGATTATGATTTATCACAAACTTAGAATTAGTTGGCCAGAGGAGGATGGGACCCCATGTGAGTGAAGGTCCCCAAGGTTTCTTCCTCCAGCTCTGAGGGAGTTTTTCCTTGCCACTGTCACCGTTGGCTTGCTCACCGGGGATTAGGGATTAGTGATTTGATGTGTGTTATTACTAACCCTGTAAAGCTGCTTTGTGACATCAGTTGTAAAAAGCGCTTTATAAATAAATTTGATTTGATTTGATTTGATACTTGTTACTTGCAACTTAGTGACTTGTTCCCATGTCTGTTTATTACTAATTATTACTAGTAATAACACTGTTAACTGCATTTAACTTTTGTATATTACTATCTACTGTATCTGTATCTGTGAACTGCGGCTTGGATAACATCTTGGAGAAAGTCTCAGCTCTGCAATGGAGTGGATAAATTTGAGAAACCATCACTATGAACAGAAGAGTGTTCATGCTAAACTGGTATGTGGCACTCGCCTAAACAACCTGCTGTTTTCTTTTTTTGCCCCCCACCCATATCAGAACAGCCTTGAGCTGCTGATAGCAAAATTTCCTCCTGAAGACCACTGCTATGAGTATCTTGCTCCCTCCCCTCCTGTCCTAAGAAGAATACTGACTGTTGTCTCTGCCTGGGAGTGCTCAGACTGTTCAAGTAAAGCAACTTTCAGCACCCCTTCCTTCCCTCCCAGACCCACGCTTTCAATGTCTTTATTGCTTTTCCCACTGTCTGTGTGTGCTTGTATGCAAAGAGTTTTTTTTACATGTTTACATATGTTTACACGTTTTTTTTCTTATCTTTTATCCTCCCTCATGTATGCTGTTTTTTTCCCTTATTTTAAGGTTGGTGCTGTGTTAAATAGCTGTACCCTGCCAGCAGGGGCTGGGACCTAATTTCCCGCAGGTGATCAATAAAGTATATCTGTATCTGTTTGTCTGTCTGTCTATCTATTGTCACAATGTTAAGATGGGGGCCAATGTACTGGCCTCTCACCTGGGCCTGGATTCCTCCTCTGATGACAAATGATCTGATATGAGGTCAGGTTTGTAAAAGCTTAATAGATAGATAGATAGTACTTTATTGATCCCTTTAGGAGGTTCATTCAGGGAAATTAATTAAGGAAATGTATGTGTGTATATATGAAGAAATATATATACTGATAGAGAGAGAGAAAGATAGAGTGAGAGAATGAAAACAGAGAATGCTACAGGATGTAAGAGTTCTACCACTTTGTCGCTGACCCCTGAAGTGATGTTGCCCATCTGCATGACAGTAGCGGGTGGCTCGGGCGATATTCCAGCTTTAACGCCCCTTTGTGCCGGCTGCAGCCATACAGGGCTCCGGCTTTGATCGCCCGCCAGCGATTCATCTCTTAAAAGAAGCAGGAAGAAGGGGGGGAATCGACCTCCACTGCCAATTATTGGAAAAACATCAAGGTCTGAGTGAAAAAAGAGCAGGAGAGAGAGAGAATGAGAGAGAGTGAGTGAGACTGAGAGAGAGAGAGAATGAGAAGATTAAACAGATCACACTTGTTTTTGTTTTCGCTTGTTTGACAGTGAGAATGGACGAGATGTGATTAAATGAATGCAGTTACATTTAAAGTCAATGTGTTTGTATTCACCGACAGGCAAGAAAAGCACAAAGACAACAGCATAAACACATGTGGTTAATTAACATGTGTGTGTCTACATGGTCCAGACTTGGAGAATGTGTATAAGATGCCAGCTCAGCACCTAAATAGTAAATACAGTAAATAATAAAAGATATTCAGCTGTCATGTATAGAGATGTGCTCACATAAATGTCACTTTCTCTTCCATGCCTGTTTAAATATGAGATGATAATGGCTAATATCACGGAGTGATGCTTCTTCACTGACTTCAACTCAAGAAGAATCCAGAAGTAGAGGAAGGTTTCAATCAAAAATCATATTTCATACAATTTCACACTCATTTCTGATGTATCTGATCAGTCAAAACATATTTGGAGTCCAAATTTTGTTAATTTAGTTTAGAACTAGTGCTGCAAGACTAACAATGCTAACAATAAAACTCAGTAGTCACCCAAATTGCTGTAAAATGTTTCACCATGACCATGAGCGATGCTGTGTTTAATTATTTACAGTGTTAACTTCAAATTTACTTCTCAAAAATAAAAAAGGGCCAAAAAGTTCACCAAAACCAATTATTAAAAAAATTACATTTTCTTTCAACACATTTGCACCAAAACACTTCTGAGACGTTTTAGCAGGAGACTGTAGCATGGTAGCTCAATGTAAAGGGTTGCTATTGTTCCACCAACACTGTAAAGCATATTTACATCATCCACTTAATTTAGACCTGGAACTGCAAAGCTAACACTGCAAACAAACACTGAAACTCAATAGTCACCCATACAGCCAAAGTCGTTTATGTAAAATTATCATCAGAACTGCTCAAATTACACCCAGATCTTAATGAAGGTCCCTCAGACTAGTGATGTAGGACACAGTATGATGTACTGTGAGCTATGAAAATTGATTTAACCTCTACGGGAAGCCAGGATATCATACAGGTAGTCCCCGGGTTATGTCGTCTCCGAGTTACGATGTTTCGTGGTTATGACACATCTCCCATTTACTGTATAAAGCCTTGTTTTGTGTTTGGTGTGCGCGGCGGAAGAATACACGGTTACGCGGCTGTTTCATTTCCTTATTAAATGTATTTTATATGTGTTTTTTGATAATTACTGTGTTAGGTGTTAGGATAGGATAAGTGCTTACAGTATGTTATTTATGTACAGTATTTATGTATGTTCCGACTTACACAAAATTTGGTTTACGACACGACATAGGAACGGATCAACGTCGTAACCCGGAGACTTCCTGTACTGTGTTCTTACCACATCCACTGTTCTGTGAGACCATCATGATGATCTGGTTGAGGTTTTGAGCAGACTGAAGGAAGTCTGATTTATTCTTACAAAGACAACTTGGCTATTTAGGTGACTATTTAATTCTATTGTTTGTTGGCATCCTAGCAAAGCTACCACTGTGATATTTGGACTCTAAGCATGTCTGGACTGATTGCAAATATGATTTCTGGGTAATCTATGTCTGGTGGAAGACAAACAGATATGAGGCACCTTGTGATATTCCAGAGGGATTCCTTGCTGTCCTTGGAAGTGCTGAAAATGCAGTACATGATGAGCAAGGACAGCCTTTCCTGAATTTCCCTCTCTGCTGTTGGTTAACCTGTCCACAGGGACACTTTCATCTGAAAGAGAGAAAGAGAAGAAAAAGCATTACAATGCCCTCCAGCACATTACACACTCATCCGCTCCACGTCTGAATAAAGCGGGAATGGGTTGCCATAGAGATGGTTGTTTCATTAAGGTTTCCGGTGTCCATAAGCTTTCAGGGTTGGAGTTGTGAATGTGACAGCCAAATAATGACTGTAAATATTCTGCTTACTGGCAGATAACGGGCTCAGCACAGGGCAATGATTTAGACATGCAATTAGCATAATGCTATTACCTTCCATTACCTATTAGCTACATTAGCATTATAGTTAAGGGGCCAAACTAAAGAAGCAAACATCAGACACCAAACACGTTTCACTAGCCAACATGATTATTTGCAGATATGTAACTGGTTATAACACAAAACACGTCAATGATTTAGGAATGCAATTAGCATGACACCATTAGCTTCCATTACCTGTTAGCTACATTAGCATCATAGCTCAAGGGCCAAACGAAGCAAACAGACACCAAACGTGTTTCACTAGCCAACATGATTATTTGCAGATATATAACTGGTTATAACACAAAACACGTCAATGATTTAGGAATGCAATTAGCATGACACCATTTTCATTACCTTTTAGCTAAATTAGCATCACAGTTCAGGGGCCAAACGAATGAAGCAAATGTCAGACACAGAACATGTATTAGTCAAATGTCTGAGTCATTATATTAAAAGTATCATGAATTTTTACAAAATTTACGCTGAACTATCACCATCTACAGTTTAATCTTATGGAACCGAACGTCTCACTGGGCAATCCATTCAGACTTTGACACTGACCTCTTTAACTACTTTAAACCTTAAAGGAGTTAAAAGTCACATACAGTCACAGTTGTTATAGTGAACTAGAGCTCAATAGTCACCTAAATAGCCAAGTCCCTCCTCCTCTAAAGGAGTTCACATTTGTGTATGTTCACACTGGTCACAGATTCAGTTTTCTATCACTGTATAAAAGAGGAACCAGGCTTCCTTTATTACTGAATACACTGATGTATTCAGGCTGATTTCACAAGCTCATTCATCAAGCTTCAAATCAGAAAAAAATAAAACAAAACAAATTATGAATTTTAGGCAGTTTGATTGTGCTCTTTACATACACATTAAACACAACAGCTTTAAGATTGCATGTTATTAAAGACAAAGAGTAGATTAAATTGCAGAAATTGTCATGTTTTTTGTGCCACTGACGTTGCTAATCTGGAGAACCACTACAATAATCAGGTTCTTGTGTTCCTCTGTATCCTGATTCAGTTCTTTTGCTAATTCTGAAGGCCTTTAAACCCTGAACATGTGTCTAAACAGTGGTAGACTAGGGTCTGATGCCCATCTCCTGGAGAAATGCAGGGGTTTTCACACTGCAGAACAACACCAAGACCTTGAACACATGCCAGACACTGTTCTCTGGATAATGACTTTATTTCCCATCTCACACTCATATGTGGCTGCCCAGCTGTTGAATTATGACTTACAGCACAACAGACTCTGAAGAACATGTTTTGAACAGAGGAACACTGTAAGAGCAGCTAGTGAGGTTCTAGGAAGTTCTGTGGAGCCCTCAGTCAACAGGTTTGTTTTTATTCTGGGCCAGAATATGGAGCACATATATATTCACATGAATCACGTATGTGTGTGTGTGTGTGTGTATGTGATTATAATATGTTCCGTAATATATGGGACATGTATTATTGTTACAAATAAGTTTGAAAAAGGTTAAACTACATTTACTTGCAGTAAATCAATATGTACTGTACACTTCTGCACTGCCCTGTATATGAAACAAGAACGTAATCCTAATCTGAACCTCAGTGAGAGAATAAAGTCCTGCACAAAGTCAGGAGAGGTTCATCAGTCCTGAAAAGGCAGAAAACTTCTCTGGATTTTGGCCTGAAAATGTACAAAAACACACACACACACACACACACACACACACACACA
>BRDA01049982.1:257-15363 GCA_036984385.1 Crenuchus spilurus
CTTGATATTCTCTCCAAAGACTATTTCACCTGTCACCCACCTCGTTATTCTCTCTCCAAAAATATTTCACCTGTCACTCACCTTGATATTCTCTCCAAAGAATATTTCACCTTCTCTTATTGCTCCACCCACTGTCCACTTTATCAGAAACCTCTCTTATAGTTCCACTCACTGTCCACTTTATCAGAAACCTCTCTCTTATTGCTCCACCCTCTGTCCACTTTATAAAAACCTCTCTCTTATTGCTCCACCCACTGTCCAGTTTATCAAAAACCTCTCTCTTATAGCTCCACCCACTGTCCACTTTATAAGAAACCTCTCTTATAGTTCCACCCACTGTCCACTTTATAAAAACCTCTCTCTTATTGCTCCACCCACTGTTCACTTTATCAGAAACTTCTCTCTTATTGCTCCACCCACTGTTCCCTTTATCAGAAACCTTTCTCTTTTAGCTCCACCCACTGTCCAGTTTATCAAAAACCTCTCATAGCTCCACCCTCTGTCCACTTTATAAGAAACCTCTCTTATAGTTCCACTCACTGTCCACTTTATAAAAACCTCTCTCTTATTGCTCCACCCACTGTCCACTTTATCAGAAACCTCTCTTATAGTTCCACTCACTGTCCACTTTATCAGAAACCTCTCTCTTATTGCTCCACCCACTGTTCACTTTATCAGAAACCTTTCTCTTATAGCTCCACCCACTGTCCACTCTATCAGAAACCTCTCTTATAGCTCCACACACTGTTCACTTTATCAGAAACCTATCTCTTGTAGCTCCACCCACTGTTGACTTTATCAGAAACCTCTGTCTTATAGCTCCACCCGCTGTCCACTTTATCAGAAACCTCTCTCTTATTGCTCCACCCACTGTTGACTTTATCAGAAACCTCTGTCTTATAGCTCCACCCGCTGCCCACTTTATCAGAAACCTCTCTCTTATTGCTCCACCTTAAAGGTGTACAGTAGCTCACCTGTTGACACACAGTCCTGTGGTCAGAAACTGGTCAGTGATGAATTGGGTGGAGCAGGCTGAGCTACACTCAGCTACATTCTGTTTATCTGGACTGTGGACCTGTAAAGTAGGCGGAGCTAATAAAGTGGCCAGTGAGTGGAAAATTAAGTAAAACATCACTGATTTAAACAATCCGACATGCAGGTCAACAGATATGTGTGACTCACCCATCCGCACAGAGGACAGGACAGAGGGCTGGCTTAGGGCTGAGGGCGGCATGGTAACCACGGTAACGAGCAGGAAGTGAATCGACAGCAGCAGCAGTGCTGGCAGTTCCGGCATCTTCTACTGCTCCTCATGGAGATGCCGTCTGCTGCCTATAGCACCCCCTGCAGGAGAGATTCAGGTTAGCATAATGAGATCTTAGACACACACACACACACACACATACACACACACATAAACACACACACACTCCGGTACAATCACATCCTTCTGGACTTTAAATTGTGTCCTCTGATGATGGTTTTACGCTCTGCTACATCTGACTAGTGTGCTCACTTATTTATATATACAGCAAACCCTGACACAAGGCATCTGTGCCATCAGGTTCATTCCAAACCAGCAGGTGTCATAATCTTCTGATATGACTGAGTACATTCACTTCACATAAAGTGACCCATTTTGAGTCTTTTTTGTTTTACTCTTGATCAGCACGTCTTATAGCTCAGTTAAATCAGTAATCATTAGAATTATTATTATATATTATATAGAATTATTATTATCAATAGATTATTATTCAAACCGTATCAACATTAAAAAGCTTGAAATATGACTGACTAGCACGCACAGTCTCAGTATAAATACTTTTCTTGCCGTTTCAATGTGAAGAACATCTTGAAAATGTGATATAGAAGGAAAAGATTTTTGTCCTTGAAAAGCCTCAAACTGCATTCAGTGTGGAAAGGCTTTAATTCCCATAAGGCTCAAACAGCCTTCTGGCCAACCGTCCAAACACAATACATAAGCTGACCATTGTACAACTGACAAACAAGACCTACTGGTTTACGGAGGTCGCTGGAGCCAGGTGGTTTTCCAGCATGGCTGCCAGGCATCTTCTGTTGTCATATGGCCGTCTACTCCATAAAGCCTCAATTCTCAAGTCTTGTCTCCTCAAGTACACAAGGAAGGTCAACACAGATGTCCGTTGACATCTGTCACAACAACACATCACACGTTCATGAGGCAAACAGCACTGAAAGCTTGATCAAAAGACACTTTACAAACAAGGACTGGATAGCCTGGAGAGCCATGTTTACTGACTCTATAGTAGAGTCCATATCCTCCCCAAATAATAGATGATTCTGGACCAAATTTGGCCCAATTAAGGGCGAGTTATGGCAATGAGTAAACTGGTCATGTTTAAAGTTTGTCGTGCCGTTTTAACTCTTGGCTACTTGTAACCAGAAAACAAACTATAGTGAGAAATGTTTGAACATCACTTCTGTTTTGGACCAAAACAGGCAAACTATAGCCAGCCAACTGTATCTTCTCTGATTTGTGGTTTAATTGGAGTTAAACTGATGTTGTGTTCCAGCACTCAATGTGGTCTTTGGGCTGATGAAAGTAGTAAGAGTGGGCCAGAACTGGACCATCATTAATTTGCTGTCCGGATAAACACAGAAATGTACTCAAAATCAGAGCCCTTGCACTAATAATGTGTTTAAAATCATAATAACTAACAACATTTGCTTACTTGGAATGAACTGCATATGATGGATGTGCTTTAGTCATTACACAAGATCATAGTGATGCATACATTTAAGTAACTAAACAGCTCATTGCTGGGTTCAGAATCTATTCCTTCCATTCAGAGATCCATTAATTTATTTTCTGTCATATGTCATATGTCATAAGTCATATGAAATCTCAAATTTATTTCTACTCAAATTGTTGATTTCTGACTATTTTCAGCTGCTAACTGCTGGTTCAAATAAACATTGTATCATCTTCAGTTAGAATAAGTGTTGCTTAAGTATTGCATTTTGGGTTCAATCATTATAAATGATGTTTGCATCCTAAACTACTAGAAATGAGCACTCAGTTTCTGTCCTGCTGCAGGGCGCCCTCTTTTGACAAAAACTACAAATCATATAACATATTCACTGATCATTCGAAGGGTTCTTTCACAAAAATTCTATATTTTGCATTTATTTTACATACAGTGGAACCTCAATTTTTATCATTAATCTGGTCTAAAGTGTCTGATGATAACCCAAATGAATGATAACTGAAGCAATATTTCCAATAAGAAATAATGTAAAACCAATTAATCTGTTGCAGACACTCCAAAATATTGCAAAAATACATTTTATATAGAAGAACTATAGTTTTACACACAGAACACAATGAAAAATAAATACAAAAGACTAATGAAATGGATAAATGTACATTTAACATCAATCTTACAGATTTACGCTCTATTTTAGAGAGTGCCGGTGTGGTTCAGCCTTTGTTTTGTACATCTGTTCTTAGCCGCTATTTATTTTCACACCCATTTTCAGGCAGTAATGCTGCGTGCCGTCCCTTTAGTGTGACGTTTTGGTTTGTTTTGAAGGTTATCAGCAAGAAACAAAGCCAGAAAAAACACGAAAAACAATGGCAGAATGAATGAAGAACACGTGGGTGGATGCTTTACTTTTGCAAAATGTGCAGCAAGTCACATGGACACGCTGATGAAAACCAGGTGGATGAACGATAACCAGAACAAAATTTTCCCCAAAAAAACTTAACCAAATTGTACAATGACCAGGGCAAACAATAACTGAGCTTCCACTGTATAGTTGCTGTATCAAATATGCTAAGATTTGGTCAGCAGATTCAGAGAATCCTAAAGTCTAATGCTGGGTAGTTAATGTTCTAGTTCTTCTGTTCTAGTAGCTTCTTTCCAAATACACACACACACACACACACACACATATATATATATATATATATATATATATAGATATAGATATGGCACACAGTACTATAGGTTTGTAGTATAATGCATTACATCTGTGGAGGAACACAATTTGCATATTGTCTAGCCTTAAATGAATATGTTTTCAAACTAATCTCTACCTGTTGCATCTAAAACATATGTTCAGTTTCTACCACCTGGAATAATTCCTTAGAAAAGAGCAGAAATATTCCCTCAGAGCTTACTTATAGAAGCCTTTTGGCATTTGCTGAATTCTATCACTTGTTTATGTGAAGATGGTGTCAGATGGTTTTTTATCCCTGGGCTATCTGAGCCATTTCTGAATACTTCAGATTTTGCCTCATTAAAAATGTTGTTCATGCCATTGTTGGTATCTTGATCACCTATATGACCTGACAATTACTCTACACTTTGATATACTGTATCAACATAGTGGACCTAAAAAAAACCATAAAATCAGATTTGAAAAAATGACTATAAACACAAACATCCTGAAGTACGATTTAAAATGTTAACACAGGTTGTAAATGTCAACATATGATGGTAAGAATGGAGAACGAAGCTATATACAACTATTTACAACTTTACAAATATTTATTTATTTTGCTGGCCCAAATACTACCACCTGTATGTCTGACTCTGTTTCTATATCGGGCCAAAACTGACAACTGTACCAACTTTTTGACAAGTTACAGTTAAATTTAGGTTAAACTAAGGTTGAGACAGTCAGATTTGGACAAAGTTGTCACAATCATTCTATGGTGGTATGTGACCCAATGAAAGTAGTATGTGTGGGTCAGAAACGGGCTATCATTCGTTTCCAATCAGGGATGCTTTCACTCACGCAGGGAAACACAGTGATATTGTGACAGATGGGGCAGTGGGTGTTAGAGATCCAGTGACAGTCAACTGACCAGGGTTGCAAGCTTATGAACTTTGACTCCAAGCAACAGCAAAAGCAAATCAGAGTGACACATTTACACCTGATGCCTCTTATTACACACACATTCAAACATCTACACACAAATCCAGCCTTCAGTGAGCAGGTTAGATTTATTTCTCACCAGGCTTCAACATTTTCAGCCGAGCAAGGACGTTTATGTTTATAAATGTGAATGTCTGCCATAGCTTTCATGATCCCTGATAACAAACAAGTGATGACCTGATCCAGGTCCATAATTATACACCACAGTGGAATGTGAGTGGTGACTGTCTTAGTCCAGGTGCCAGAACACTGCCTCAATTTAGCCCGAATTAAGCCATAACTCTGGGATACTGCACTGGCCATACTTGGCCCAGTTTTGGGCCCAATTAGAAATCAAACATTTCACATGGTAGGTTGTATTTGGGCCACATGTATTCTAGAGTTCAACGCCATAACAAAGCTTTAAAACCTAAAACATGGAGTGACTCAGCAGGCTAAGACACTGACACTATGAGAGGATCGTGAGTTTGAATCCTGGTCATGATGTTTGCCATCAACAGCCGGGGCCCAAGAGAGCAAAAACTGGCAGTGCTCTCTCTGAGCAGGTAGATGACGCTCTCTCTCTCCCTATCACTCACACATTGTAATGTCCGCTGGCTTAGGCGTCTACTGATTGGTCCATTGAGAGCTGGGAATCCTGCGCTTTCCTCCGAGCACGTTGGCTCCTCAGTGACGGTGTATCAGCAGTAGTTCAAAAAGAGGCGGTGGCTGCATCACACGCAACTCAGGAGGCTTGAGGTGGTCTTCACCCTCCTAGAGTCAGGGACAGTGCAAAGTGATGGGGAGAGTCCTAATGGAAGGGATGGGCTAATTGGCTACTACTACATTGGGAAGGGGATAAAATTGGCAAAAATAGTTGGGTCAGTTTTGACCCACAGCACACTCATCATTGCCATAACTGTGCCTTAATCAGGCCAGAATTGTTTGCTATCTGACTGACCAATAAATGCAGCTATGGCTTTTTTTGCACCCACCATTTTTTCTCAATTAAGTATGTGTGGGAGAGCGATACAGAGAGGAGGAGGAGGAGAGAGAGATAGAATATGTGTTGCACACTTGGCAGTCTGCATATCCTTTTAAAGAGAGCAAGAAAAGCGTAAAATCGGCCACCGTAATTATCAACAGAAAGAGAGAAATAGAGAGAGATGCAGGCAGCCTCAGGGGAAGGGAGGAGTAGATGGCTGGCAATTCATTTGTTTCTTCGTCTTTGTACGGAAGAAGTGAATCTGACAGTTACAATAATAGCAATGTGAATCACTCCAGCGTAATTGATTCAGATTGTGGAAACATGTATGTTGAATTTAAGCCTCATATAAAGGACGCCTCTTTTTGCCACGCTGCAGTAGCCAGACTTGGCAGGTTCAGAGACCTTCCTGTGATTTGAAGCACATTTGAAAGGCAGAGAAACAAAAAGAATACATCTTTTCTTTCTTTGGTTTATGTCTGACGGCAACCCAGAGAGATTCCAGACGAAAACAAAGCCACCTGGGCTATAGTCTCAAACAGGGTGTGAATGAACATCAGTGCAGGGGGGCACGAATAAACGGTTGTTGGGGAGGCCCTCAGGTCTGACTGTGCCAGCTGGGCTACAGTCTCAAAAGCCAAAATTCAGGCAGTCATTAGGTCTAACACCTGGGCTATCATCTCAGAAGTCAACTTTCTCTAAATCACTAGGTGTAGCTCTCACCATCACAGTAGGTTTTATCACACAAAACAACTTGGCCAAGTACTGCCTACTTTGAAAAGAAAGGACCTGTACTTTCTGGGCCATTTGACTTTGTAAAGCCAACCACAAACTATTCCCTCCATCCATTTCACTGACTTCTTCTCAGTCCTCTCAACTTTAGTATCACACTTCACAACACATGAGCTCTTAATCATAAAAACAGAACAATCTCAAACACTTTCAAACAGAGTTGAAACTCCATGGATGTGTGCTACACTTGCACAAATAGCTCTACTATCAGGGTAAGATATGCTAATGCTGTCTTTTGAGATTTTTCAAGTGATTATGATTTACTGAAATCACACACAATCAGTTGTGTTTGAAATTGGGAATCAGAATGCCCTTCAAGGAAGCAGCAGGGAGTTCTCAAGGCTAAATGTAGAAGGGAAGTCTGGGAAAAAGTGGGTTGTTTTAAGGCGCCATGTAGAAACACGTCCACTACAATAAAAACCCACCAGTGTGAAAAATTGGTACACAGCAGCTCAGTGACATCCAATAAATAATGTGCTGGTAACACCAAAAAGTAATAGTAAATTTTTGAAACTTCCCAGATAGCAAGTATACATTAGTCAAACATTGGCTAAACGACACTCTTTATATTGGCATAACATTGCCATATGATGACATTTTGGTTGGTTGTCCTATGTGATATTTGCCAAAAAATGTTTGATGGTGGGACTATGTTGGGCTTGATGTTGACTGTCAGTCAGTTTTGGGGGCATCCCCCTCTGTACTACAACGCGTCGGGTATTGTAGTCTAAAACTGTCTTGGCTGAGGTTTAAAGTTTGTTATGGTGTTTGAACTCTTGGCCACATGTGGCCCAAATACAACCTACTATGTGAAATGTTTAACTCAATTTCTATTTTGGGCCAACACTTACAGAACTGTACATATCCTACTGTATCATCTGTGAGTTATGGGGTAATTCTGGCTAAATTTAGGCTGTGTACCTGGATTTGTACAAGCTGATTATGATTCATGGAGGTATTTGGGCCAGTGAAATTTGCCAATGTGGGGCAGAACCTGGTTAAATGTTATCAGGGTTTTGACTGGCTGAGAACTTTGTCGACTGTCATTCTAATGTAAACCAATGCACCAAAAACTGTGTGCAGCAAAGTGTGGATAATTGTTTTGTGTTCAGTAGACTTCATCACGCGGAACATCTGCGAATAAGGCTATGACCGTTCTGGCTTTCGGAAGGCAGATGCTGGGAGAGCTCAATAAAAACTTCAAACATGTCAAAGAAAGTCTGGAGTCAGCAACAAACACACATCATCACAACACATAAATACACACAATCATGCTGAGCCTTCTTTCTCTCAGAAGGGACACAGTTCACACGAATCTCCAGCTCGTTCTTTCTCGTCTCCATCTCTTGTCTTTCTGTCAGGCTGCTCACTCTTGCTCAGTTCCTCTCTGACAGCTCCTGTCCTTACTAAGGCTTTTTCACGTCCTCATTCTACCTTCTACCAAGCTATTTTTCTCTTTCCTTCTTGGATTTCTCGTGACCTTCTCACTGCTTCCATCAGTCATTTGTGCACTTTAACAGCAGGAGGGCTCACTTTTTATCTACCATTATTCACCTGCATTCTTTCATAGGTTTGGCTGGTAAACGTATTTAGCTAGCAAAGCTAAAGAATACAAAGGAATTTTGTAAAAGGACCAGAGATGAGGTTCAGCTTGCTAATAAAGTCAAAGCAGATGATGTTCATTAACATTCTACTTATCAATCAGATATTTAAACTGAAAAGCTTTGATTACAGGACAAGAGCATCGTTTGACTCATGCAACATAAAGCCTGAGCAATCTCACAATGCTAGCTTTGAAAGAACACATTTATGGGCGGAGCTTGGACAGGACAAGTGACATACAGAACAACCCCCAAAGACATTCATCTATTTGACAGCGAGGCCAGCTAGGACATTGGGCTGTATATGTCCTGGGATGCACTACAGCCATGTGACTCCTCCCCCTCCCCTTCTCTCACATGGGCACACAGTCACACTCACTGGCATTTCCATCAGCTTGGTGGTGCTGTGCACAATGCAGCGCGTTCGTGACTTGCAGTTGTCCCGGGGTCATGTCGTATGAGCCACAGCTCCTTGGACAAAAGCATTATATAATTGATGCTGCCTTTATGTGTATTTCATCATAAATAAGTTCCTGGCTGCGCCAAGAGGTGGGGAGAGGGCCAAGTACTCCAGGCCATTCCCTCAACACCTCGTGGCAAGCACTTGGTACCATGGATTCAGTGTCCATGCTCCACCAAGACTGCGGAATGGTAGGCGAGGCTCCAGAGATGGAGCTTGTGGGTGTGGTGCCGAGTGGTTACCTCTGCTCACTGTGTCTCTATACAGCACTTGAGGGCATGTCGCCAAGTACTCGTCACTCTCCACAGCTCTTGACATCGCTTGAGGGTGTGCCGCTGAAATATTGAAGCTCTCTACGGCACCTGGCATAGCGTCCAACAAGTTGCATGTGAACATTGCACTCATAAATACAAGAGAACCTGAGTTCCTGACCTTTATCTTTTCATCATGATGGAGGAAGTCACTGATAGCAAGTAAGTGATGGGGCAATTTTGGCTCACACTGCTTTCATTCGCCCAAATACCAGTGTGTACTGACTACATCAGAATCCAGGTGCCAGAACACAGCCTCAGTTTAACCAGAACTGAACCATAACTCAGGAATTATATAGTTACCTGGCTACAGGTAAGCTAATTTTTGGCAAAATAGAAATGCCATTCAAATACTTTACATGGTAGGTTGTATTTGAGCCACATGCGACTTAGAGTTCAAATGCCACGACAAACCTTAAAATGGTCACTATAGCTGGGGAAATTTTGGCCCACAATACTCTCATCATTGCATTAAACTGACCTGTAATTACCTTAATTGGGCCAAATTTGGAGCAAAATTGTCAGCTATCATATAAACAATATATTTGCTTATATATGTAACTACCGCATTGCATAATTTTTTAAAAGCTGAGCATGTAAAAAAAAAACAGGTCAGGCTAGCCAACTAAATTATATTTACAGCTACAAAGAACTTTAACCCAAAAATTATGTAATTATACTTATGTGATCAAACTCTACTTACCGAGGATTGATACGTAAACAGTTTTAAAATAACTTCTCAAAGAGCAAGATAACATTAGCGGTGTTAAATTCATGTTCTTTGCAGGTGTGCAACAGCAACTGACCAAGATTAGAAGCCTTCAGAGGATTAAGAAGCTGGGTTCTCGATAGCTGGGTTACAAATGAGGCTAATGCTAGTTAAATATTTCATTTTGTTCCGTGCAGGTGCACCGTGGGAGAGATGCAAGGTGTCACAAAGGTGATGAATACAGATTATAGTTGTGCTGAAGGCCCCATTTAACACGCCCCGGCATTAAAATGGTCCTTGAGCTGAATCTGATGTGACTTCCAGTGAGATCGTAATGGAGCCATGAATAAATCTGAACCGAGACTGATCACCTGACATTAAAGGAAAAAATTGGAAAAATCTCAATTTTCCATGTACGGTATACAGAAAATGAAGTTAATAGAAAATAAACTAATGCACCAGATTGCCATTATTTGGTCATGGGAACAAGGAGCACTAGGCATAGAGCCACTAAGGGCCAATGGCCCTTCAGTCCAAGTGGATTCTTGCAAATAAGTAGCTTGTTTTTTCACAGGTTATCTCTATGTACTAGGGCTGCAGGAAAAAATCACTTCGAGCTCGAATCGCGTTTCTCACATTGAACAATTCAGAATCCATTCTCGTTTTCAAAAAATCTATTTTTTTTGCGGGTGTGGATGTGCCTTCTCAGCCACCGTAGTGCTAGGCAAAACAAGGAAGCAGCGTGGGCTGTGTACAGGCATGCAAGCCAAGCCGCGGTCTTTGAAAGCAACCATTTGGAAACACTTTGGATTTTATCGTCAACCCGGCCCGGGTAAGAATGGGCTTGACGTGACTCATGTGATTTGCAGAGATTGCAACAGTAAAGTATTTTGTTTCGTTCGTTTTCGTTTCGTTTGAAAGAATCGGGAAAAAGATCGATTAGTGACCCCAAGAATCGATTCTGGATCGATTCGTTCGATTCCCAAAGATTCACAGCCCTACTATGTACTACTGTCAGGACATAGTGACAGCTTTCACAGTTAAATAATTGTTTTAATACGTTACTGCAGCTTTGAACTAATAATGTAATGATAACCTGGACCCCAGGGCCCCATTTGTCTTTTGCCCCAAAACCATTACATTTCCCTGCTACTAACCAGTGGTCAATTGCAAGTATTTATCTTAAATTAAATGCTTAAATTATCAATTAAATTCTGAATGCATTGGGCCCAAGCTCTTTTACTGTCACACCAGGTGCTGAGTGTAGTATGACAGTCGGCCCAAGTCACTTTTATCGACATGCCTGGTACTGGATGGATAATGACAGTCAGTCTGAGCCTTTAACCAGTATGCTGTGTGCAAAGTGTAATACGACAGTTGGCCCGAGCCTCTTTATCGACTGACACACTGGGTGCTGAGTGGAATTTGACAGTCAGCCCGAGCCCCTTTTACTGTCATAACAGGTGCCGAGTGGGATATGACAGTTGGTCTGAGCCCCATTTACTGTCACACTGGGTGCTGATTAGAATATGACAGTCGGCCCAAGGCTGTTTTTGTTAACACACCAGGTGCCGAGTGTAATATGACAGTTGGCCAGAACCCCTTTTACTGTCACACTGGGGGCTGAGTGTAGTATGACAGCCAGCCTGTACCCCTTTTATCGACAAGCCAGGAGCTGACTGGTCTAGTAAAGTCAGTCAAAGCTCCTTTACTGACATATTGGGTGCTGAGTAATATGGCAACTGGCTCAAGCCCCTTAGCATAGACCTGGCCAATGGCGACTCACAGGCAATGCTGCCGTTGATCACCTGAGACCGTCCTGAGGTGTCATGCTATACACTTCAGCCAGAAATTAAATCTATACACATTCTATTCCCTTTAGCCTAAATGTTTGTTTTCTGAAGTTTGTTTCCTTGGTTTAGCACTACAGTATAACAGGGATCGGCAACCTTTAACACTCAAAGAGCTGTTTGGACCCGGTTTCCACGTAAAAGAAAACACTGGGTGCCGCAAATACTTTTTGACATCTATAATGAAGATAACACTGTATATACTGTTTTTTTGTGCTTGAACATAAATGTAATTATTATTATTATTAATTATTAATAAGTATTGACAAATTATGATTTATATTGTATTAATAATTACTAGTTGCTATTAATAATATACTAATAACTATTCAATGTTTTTATGAATAATAAAATAAAATATTAATAAAAAATTTATATATGATTACATATTATTAAATATTTATAAACTGTTAAAAGCATGTAGCATAAAATTATCACCCAATTCTGTGTTTCAGCTTTTCAGTCAACTTCACTCCAGCTTATTATCACCAATGTTACACTTATGTTTGGACTGTATGGTCAATAGACCTCATTTACATAAACGTATACATCATTTTTGAGTAACAATAAGCAGAAATTCTGAATTATTTTGATAATAGTTACACTTAGAGGCATGTAAATGGTGGCTTATCACAGACTGATAGCCACATGCACACAGACACAGATTCAGATGTTAATGTTAATGAATTTTAATATGAAACCTCTGATATTAAAATACGTCTAGCTGACCTGACACAGGCAGAAACAACGCTCAACATGTTAACAACTGTGAAAACGGATTGCTGGCCAAATTGCAAAACACTGATTTACAAGTCCAGATGCTGTTTTAGGGAGTGACAGCAGCAACAGCCAATCACAAGTTAGCAAGAAATTACAGTGCCAATCGGTGAGCTTCTGGGTGGTCTAAAGGGATACAGGTTTCAGATTGAGCAGCTTGGATTTCCGCTTGGTCCTAGTGCTTGACCCTTCTCCATTTATAGCGTAGCATTTTTTTTTGGACTGTAAAAACTGCAGGGGACCAAAACTGCCTTTTGAAAAGTCCCCCCCACCAAATTATGTCCGGGCACGTGGAGCTGCAGCATAAGAATGAAAGAGCCACATGCTGTTCTGGAGCCGCAGGTTGCCGACCCCTGCACTACATCAATGCTAAAAACTTTATTATTTTGCTTATAGATAACAGTACATGATACAGTCATAAACTATGTAATCAAATTTATTCAACTCAATACAGGTTGAAGTGTATGATGAGTCTGCTTTAGGCTAATTGATGGGGTATTATCCTTGACTTGTTAGCTACATTAGCCTCGGAGCTCCAGTCTAAAACCAAACAAGCAAACATCAGATACGGAATATGTCTTGGCTGACGTTTGGAGTGAGGAGCAAAACTTTGATTTCAACTCACTTTAAAACAATGTGTAAGGAGAATACAAATCTAGATGTCACCTGAGATAAGATTTTCAGCCCTGCAGTAGCTTTCTAAAGCACTGTGCAGGAGCATACAGATGACTGCACGTGTTTGACATGCTGAGCTGCTGAGTTTACAGTAACACACAGCCAAACAGCTGTGATAATACAGACTAATCCAGACATGCTACAGTGGGTAGGTGTGCTGAAGGCTTGATTTTACTCACACTCAGCATAAAAAGAGTCATGAGCTGGATCTGACCTGACCTGCGCGGAGGTGTGAAAGAAGAGGGGATGACTAGGATGTACTTACATATGTAGACAACAATCAGCTACAACATTAAAATCATGCTAATAGGCTAAAATACTCTTAGTTCACCCTATGCCAGCCAAACAGCTCCCACACAGACTCTACAAGACCTCTGAAGGTGGTATCTGGCACCAACAGATCCTGTAAGTTGTGAGGTCGAGTCAGTGTGGTTTGGAACTCCTGCTCCAACACATGTCAGACTGAGACGTGGAGAATCTGGAGGCCACTGCTGGTAGGTACTGAACATTGCTGCTCAGGAACACCACACATGCCTTGATGCTGAGGAGATGCTCCTACCAAGTCATTTGACCATAAGTATTTGGACCCTCTATTAATATACACAGTCATATCAGGACATCATGACCGCCTACCTAATAGTGGGAATATCCACCCTTGGCTCAGATGCCGGTAGTGACACGTTGTGGAATGGGATGTATTAAGTGACAGAAGGTATCTGAAGGTGCCCATTCCAACTGCAACAGAGCACTGAGGTTCCTGAGATAGTGTGTTTGTGGGTCAGCACGGTGAGCCTGTTGATCCAGTTTTCCCAGATGTGCTCCAGTGGATTGAGATCAGGCTACAGGTCACTGTCATGCCCCAAAAACCTCTCATACACCACCTTTGCATGGTGTGGTGGTGCGTTAGCCTACTGGTGGGTATCATTGCCATCAGGGAAAAACATCAACATACACAGGTACACATGATCTGCTAGGATTGCCAAGTTCTCATTGGTGTCCAGACCCATGCAGTGGTATTTGTCGTCCAAGATCATGCCAGGAAAACATCCCACAGACATGTACACTGCTGCCACCACCCTGTGTTTGGCCCACAGTTTTCTCTTGGAGGCGGTTCTCGTGTGTTTGGTGGCATATGCACCACCATCCGTCCACTTCATGTAGCGTGAATGTGGATTAGTCTAAGAAGGCAACATTTTTCCAATCCTCCAGTGTCTAATTAGGTACTCTCATGCAAACATCTCATGCAGACATTGATAATGAACCGATGTGTCTGCTTCACAGCCCCAAATGTAACACTGTTCACTAAACATTGTCTCCTGACACTTTCTTTCTGTGTTTCTTGCCTCCTCCTAAATTTAAAACAACTATTTTAGCTCAGTGTTTACACTATTAGATGCACCTAACTTTGTTGGTCCACCATGTAAATGTACAGCTGATAAATGTACAATAAAACAGTCATGAGTGCTCATACAGTACTAGTCAGAAGTTTGGACACACTTCTGGACATTCAGTGGTTTTTCATTATTAAAAAATGTTCTGCATTGTAGATTAATACTAAAGTCTAAACTATGAATAAACATCTGTAATTATTTAGTAAACAAACAAGTAAACAAACCAGAACATGTTTATATTTGACATTCTTCACAGTAGGCACCTCTGACTTAGATGCAGCTTTCTTGGCATTTTCTCAGTCAGCTTTATGAGGTAGTCACCTGGAATGGCTTTCAGTTAACAGCTGTGTCTTGTCAAGAGTTCATGACTTGCATTTCTTGTCTCTTAATGTGTTTGAGACATCAGTTGTGTGTTTACTTTGAAGTAAAATCTAAAACATGTTTTGGTTTGTTTAACACTTTTAAGTTTACTACATGATTCATTATGTGTTCACTCATAATCTGCATGACTTCAGTGTTCATTTACAATGTAGGAAAAAAATTAAAACATCGAATGAGAAGGTGTGTCCAAACTTTTGACTGGTATTCTATATCTTCACCATCACCTCCAAATTGTAGACATGGAGATAGTAGAACAATCTGGCCCAAATACA
>BRDA01049985.1:2459-13724 GCA_036984385.1 Crenuchus spilurus
TTTTAGATATAGTTCTTTTAATCCGAGTTTTACAGGTCTTTGGGGTACAAAGATATACGTAAAGACACACATATATATATATATGTGTGGATCCACTCGCGGCATTACCGACGGGAGGACCGTTTACGTTTTACGTTTACAACCCCGGAGATAAAGCAACATGAACATGAACATGAACGTGTTACTGTTTATTTTAATAGAATGATATATACCGATCCCCGTTATGAAAGTGGTGTTAAACTCTTTTAGACAAAAACCCCGAAATGATCACTCTGTATATCGAACTGTAAGATGGAACACAGATCTAATTTAAAAGTATGAAAGATCACATATGAATTTAAAAGAAAAGGCAAGCAGTTATACAGCTTTGAAGTGGTACTCTGCATCTGAAAGACAAAGTTGGTATTTCATCAAAAATGGTCCCTCAGCAGCCCTTTACAGTGATTTAAAGTATGAAAATTTAATCTAGACACAAGGTAGAATGTCAAGCTATATGTCTCACTAGTAAAGCCCCAAAAACAGATTTTCTCAAATTGTGGTGAAAGTATTGCCCCTAGCCATATATAGTAAGATAATTTTATTTGTCATTGTGCAAGTACAAGTACAAGTACAACGAAATAGAGGCCCCAACATTTGCATTTTGCATTTGCCAGGAGGGCAGCCATTACGGCGCTCACCTAGGTGTGTATATATATATATACACACAGAAATGCATATAGAAACATGGGGTTTCTGGACATTTTGAGCCTAATTTTCTTGATATAGATTTTTTAATGATTTTTCAAAAATTTTGTCGACCTGAAGATCTTTATATGGCCAGTCCATATGGGTTTCCGGCTTATTTTTTACAAACCAATGCCATAGCAGTGCTAGAATTGGTCCAGGTGTAACAAAAATTTGAGTACACAAACAATCTGGAATTATCCCCCCCCCCTACTTTTAAATGATATTCTATTTTTGAGATGCACCTGTATGATATGTATCATGTGGTCTGGTAGACATAGCCAATTTTGAGAATGCCAAAAATGTTGCTTTTCACAAAAGGGGCTTCATCAAAGAAAAAATATTTACCCCAGTCCTCGGCAGTCCAATCCCTATTATATATAAAGTTATTTTCTCTGATGAATCCCCCTTCAGACTGTTTGTGACATCTACAGAAAAGCATCAAGAGACCATTCATGTGTTGCTTCTCATCCATGGGAGTGGGTTTGCTCAAACCTTTGCCTAAGAACACTGCTATGAATAAGGAATGGCATCAAAACATCCAAAAGCAACTTCTCCCAGCGATTCTAGAGCAATTTGGAGATGAACAGTGCTATTTCCACCATGATGGAGCACCATGTCATAAGGCAAAAGTGATAACCAAGTGACTCGGTGAACAAAACATTGAAATTTTTAGTTTAATGGCCAGGAAACTCCCCATATCTCAATCCCTTTGAGAACCTGTGGTCAGTCCTCAAAAAAAGGTGAACAAACAAACAACCACTGATCAACTCCAAGCACTGATTAGGTAAAAATGGGTTGCCATCACTCAGATTTTGCCCATAAACATATCCAGCATGCCGAGATGAACTGCAGAAGTCTTAAAGAAGATGAGTCAACACTGTAAATATGAAGTCTTTGTTTAAATTGGATGTATTTGTCCATAAAAAAGGTTAAAAATGTATGTAATGCTTATAATTGTACTTCATTACACCATATAAAAAACTGAGACAGCAAACTTTGTGAAAACAAAATTTGTGCCATTCTCAAAACTTTTGGCCATGACTGACTGTTCACAGCCCTACACGATGCACTGGATCATTTCCTAAAGAATCAGAATCATTTTGAGTGAATCATTTAGAGATTCACATTCCTGCTTTTTGGAAAATCTAAAGCCAGATATCAGAGCTGACTCTCTCTCTCTCTCTCTTTTTCAATACAACTGAGAAAGAATTGTGTGATAGAAGAAAGAGGATGCTATGTTGAGGATAACAGAGTTACATCACTGGCTCTCAGACACACACTAACCCGCAGGTTCACCGAGTTCGCGCCGAGTCTCTGGGGAGAGGGGCAAACCATTCCGTCAAATCTCCTGTTCACTCGACCAGTTTACAGCTTTAAGCTTTATACCTGTTGTCTTATACAGACTGTTTTATTGTCAGTACTGATATGTGGTGAGGTTTAATAGAGAAATTCTGTCTTTTTAAAGACGTGATACTGTAATCTGTGATGAAGGATGAACAGTGCCGTAAAGAACCCCCGTGTGGCTGTTAGAATGGTTTAATCTATCTGTGTTTACGGTGGGAGGGGCGGCACAGTGGGGGCTTGACTGAACACTCATTATCATCTGGTACAGCTCTGTTAAATCAGCTCCTCAACACCATCTCTCTCTCTCTCTCTCTCTCTCTCTCTCTCTCTCTCTCTCTCTCTCTCTCTCTCTCTCTCTCTCTCTCTCTCTCTCTCTCTCTGTCTCTCTCAATTTATTTTTCAATTTAAGAAGCTTTATTGGCATGACAAATAGTGACATTGTGTTGCCAAAGCGATAGGTTAAAGGGTTTGTGGACAAAACAACAAAATAAAGAAGAATGATAATAGGTATGATAAAATGATAAAAAATCTCTCTCTCTCTCTCTGTGTATTAGAAATATTGTTACATTTGTATTGCCAAAGCGATAGGTTCTCTGTATTTATCTCTGCATTCTGTTTCAGTCTCTCTCTCTTATTTCTCTAACTCTATTTGTGTCTGTTTTCTTTCTCTCTCTTACCCCTTACTGTTTTTTCTCTCCATCTGTTTAGCTGTAGTTACTATTATTTCTCAACTTTCTCTCTCTAATTGCCTCCCTTCTCTGTCTTTATTTCTGCATCTCTCTGTTTTAGTCTTTCTTTCATTGTGTTATGTTTTGCTCTCTATATCCCTCATTTTATCCTCCCATTGTTTCTCTCTTTCTCTCTCTCTCTTTCTTTCTCTCTCTCTCTCTCTCTCTCTCTCTCTCTCTCTCTCTCTCTCTCTCTCTCTCTCTCTCTCTCTCTCTCTCTCTCTCTCTCTCTAATGAGTGCTGGTCTTTGGTCTGGCTGTATGAAAGCTGAGTGTAGCTGTCCTGCAGTGTTTATAGATAGAACAATATCAGGTTCTTTGTCTTTCATCTGGTTATTTTGGGATATATCAGATTCTCAGCTTTACTTGGATGATGTCATGACTTCAGTCTTGTTGAGGAAAGAACTGATATTCAGATGACTGCAGGTAATGTTGAGCCTCATTCAATTACTGATGGCACATTTGGGCTGAAAATTGGCCCTCGCAGCCGATTGATCCTTCCATCTCCATTTAAATCTGTCTATACAGTCATATCACAGAATGTCGGTCTGATGGTATTTCACTGTAAAAACCTGTATACATTCTGTAGCGACGAGAAGAAATCAACAGTTTGAGAATGCAAAGCATGAGTGTCTTTTCATTAACCTTTTTACACCCCCTAGTGGACATGACAGTAAATTGTCCCACCCATCCACTAGGACTCTCCCAATCACTTCTAATGTCCCTGAGTCTAGGAGGGTGAAGACTAGTACAGGCCTCCTCTGATGTATGTAAAGTCAGGCTCTGCCTCTTTTCAAACTGCTGCTGATTCATTGTCACTGGAGGAAAGTGCAGCATCCCCAGCTCTGATACATCAGCTAACGGACACCTGAGCCAGCAGACATTACTTAGTAATGATGGGGAGAAAGCGCGGTCAGTGTTTTTCTCTTGAGCCCTGGCTGTCGATGGCAAATAGCATGCCTAGGATTCAAACTCACAGTCCTCTGATCATAGTGTGTTTACTCTGTGAGACGAGGGGAGGGGCAGCCGGTCCTACAGCTGTATGGACCTCCTCACAATGGCGATCGAGCTGAGACAAATCTCACTGCTCAACTTCAACTCTGATCACATTAGACATCAACTACAACTGCCACCGTAAAACACTTACAGTCTAAACACTGGTTGGATCCTCAAATGACCCAACATCAGACACAGATGGCCATAAGAGTGTTTATGATCTGAGGATCGTGTCTTTGAATCCTAGATTTTGTGCTGCTTGCCATCAGCAGCCAGAGCTCTGAGAGAGAGCTCTCTCCACATCACTTGTAATACTTGTAAGATGTCTGCTAGCCAATCCATCAGAGCTGGGGATCCTGCGTTTTCCTCTAAGTGTTGGCTACCCAGCGATGATGTATCAATGAAAAGATGCAGTGGCTGACTTTACATGCAACAGAGGAGGTCTGTGCTTTTGATTGGCTACTACTACATTGGGAGGAAAAATTGGGTTTAAAAAACAAACCATAAAAAATAGTCCATAGAAATAGTTAAGAAAATAGATAGATAAAAGATAAAAAGATAAACAAATAAATGGAAAAATAATACAATTATAAATATATAATACATAACAAATATGTATTATTTATTATTAATAATATATTTGTAATTATTTATTAATATAAATATTGTTTATTACTAATAAATAAGAAATAAATAATTAAAGGATAGATAATAGCTTTGATATACATCAATGTAACGAAAATGATGAAAGTGATGAAGTGTTCACAAATGTTAAAGGACAGCAGGTAAAAAATAAGAAAGAAGCAAACTAATGTTTTATGAGGCTTTGATGTGTTATTTTGACTTTTATGATCGTTTGAGCATGTCCTCAGGTGTGTAAAATCATTCTGAGATGTTTTGCTGTGTGTATGTAGACTACACTGTAACAAGGGTAAATCTGCTATTTGACTTGTTTTCCACAGTAGGAGTGAAAGAGTCATTTTGGAGGCTGATGTTGTGGCTTTTTCATTTCACGCACTGTTAGCTGTTGCACCCCGAGCTCTTTCCAAGTGTCTGACAGCATCCTCTGAGTGAGGTGCTTTAGGCTAAAGGGACTCGGTGGCTATAGAGACGTCTTAAGAAAGGACTTGCTCTCACATGGGGTTTGCCTTTTTTTGCTGGGTCAGTTTGCTTTGCTCTTTTTTCCCACGTTTCTAAGAACAGGGCCTTTTGCCCAAGAGCTTTTCGTCTGGACCTTTGTGTTGAGAGCCAAGTGTGTGTTTTTGGTGTAAAAGTGAAAGCTTTAGTAACGCACTCCTGCACTGCATTATTAATGCCACTCATCAGTTTGACCACTGACATCGTTTGTATGTTTGCAGTCTGAAGGTCAGCTGCTGTTATGACTGTGTGGATACAGATTTGAACAGTGGCTAAGAGAACTGAAATGCTGGCTTAAATATCTCCACAACATGCAGTGTGTGTGATTTTGGCGTAGCAGCCATACACAGCTGTACAGAACCCAGCTTGTGTGTGGGGGGTGATGGTTGGTGAGTTAGTGTGTGGATGTGTTGGACGGTGGATATATTGGTTGGTTGGTGGGTTAGTGGGTGGTTGGGTTGGTTGTTTGGTTTGGTTGGTGGGTGGGTGTGTTGGTTGGTAGGTAGGTTAGTGGGTTGGTTGGTTGGTCGGTGGGTGGGTGGATGTGTTTGTTGGTAAGTAGGTTAGTGGGTGGGTTGTTTGGTCGGTGGGTTGGTTGGTTGATGTGTGTCATGATGGGTGGGTGGATATGTTGGTTGGTTGTGTGTGTGTTTTGGTTGGTGGGTTAGTTTGTCTGGCAGGTGGATATTCTGGTTGGTTGGTCGAGGAGGTGTTGGTTGGTTGGTGGGTTAGTGGGTGGGTGGTTTGGTTGGAGGGTGGGTGTGTGTTTTGATTGGTTGGTAAGTTAGAGGGTGGGTTGATTGATGTGTGTGTTGATGGGTGGGTGGATATGTTGCTAGGTTGGTGTGTGTATTGGTTGGTTTGTGTGTGCGTGTGTGTGTGTGTTGATTGGTGGTTGTTAGTGGGTGAGTATGTTGGTTGGTGTGTGGTTGATTTGGTTTGTTGTTGGGTTGGTGGGTGAGTTGGTTTATTACTGGGTGGGTGGGAGGTAGAGTTGGTTTGTTACTGGGTGGGTGGGAGAGTTGGTTTGTTACTGGGTGGGTGGGAGAGTTGGTTTGTTGTTGGGTGGGTGGGTGACTTGGTTGGTGAGTGGGTGAGTGAGTTGGTTTGTTGTTGGGTTGGTTGGTGAGTGGTTGAGTTGGTTTTGTTGGTTGGTGTGAGGTTGAGTTGGTTTGTTGTTTGGTGGGTGGGTGAGTTGGTTTGTTACTGGGTGGGTGGGTGACTTGGTTGGTGAGTGGGTGAGTTGGTTTGTTGTTGGGTTGGTTGGTGAGTGGTTGAGTTGGTTTTGTTGGTTGGTGTGAGGTTGAGTTGGTTTGTTGTTTGGTGGGTGGGTGAGTTGATTGGTGACTGGGTGATTGGTCAATTGCCTCACCTTCATACTGCTCTCTGATTCAGGTTTGCATTGGTTAGCGTTGTTGTATAAGCGAGCACACATACACACTCTCACACACACACGCACACACTCATGGTCACTATTTTTGTCTAACGCTTTAGTCATCACACATTAACTCAGGCACAAATCCCATCACTGCCAACCATTTTTACACACACACTTGGGCTTAAATAGCAGCATGTCACATGAGGTACTATTGGCACCCTGAGAATACCGTGCCAGCCGCTCACTTCACAAACACACACACACACACACACACACACACACACACACACACACACACACTGACCTTACCAGCTCTATCTTTCTCTCCTGTAATGAGCTGAAGGTTTATTCTGCTTATGTACAGTCAGTGTGTCTGAAAGACTAAACAAAGTGTACTACAGTATCTGTGTATATGATTTTGTAGGGTAGTGTTGTCTTAAATGCTAACATTTTGCACATAAGTGTGGCATTTGAACTGAATTAAGCATCAGTGAACTGCATGACAGCAGGCATACCTCACATCCCTGTCACCAGGATAACCACGCCCCCTTTTGGCTGAAGGAAAATGCTGTAAAAGTGGGCGGTACATAGGAAAAGTGAATGGCACCGAGCTTAAATGTTGTCTAAAATCAGTAAGAATTGAATGATTACTGTTTACATGTAATCTCTCATTTTATGTCATTAATGAAAAAATATTCTCATATTAAAGCACTGACTTGTTATCAGTGGTGACACTGATGTGGCGGTGGTGTCTGTTGAGCAGCAATGATGACTGTCTCTGGTCACTGCTGGTTTATTTCTCTCTCACTCCTCGTACCTCTGGGTGTCTTGCTTTGTTGTTCCATGTAGCTCCTCCTCTTCCTCTCTCTTTGTTGTTCTATACACATACAGTCTATTCTTAACATCCTACAGTAACTCCTTTCTTCAGGGCTGTCTGTGCCGTAATATTTATAGTCCAGAAGACGTGTGTGTGTGTGTGTATGAGTGAGTCAGACTGTTGAAATCTCCTCCCTCTAATCTTTCCTGCTGTCCTCCTCTTCTCTCTCTCAGTCATAAATCAGGAGATCTGTTTTGACACTCAGGCTGACCTCTGGATGACCTGTGCTGGGGTTTAGCAAGGATCCCCTCAATGTGAAAAGAACAGTCATCTCGAGCCTTTCAGCACTTTCTTCCTCTGATGTGTCACTGTGCTCTTCACTGTAAATTCTAAAACGTGTCTTACTGTAAGTGAAGAAAACACACAGAAGGATAAACGAGTGAGACAGTAGAATGTTGGGTTATTGTGGTAACATTCTAGATCATTTCAAAACATTTATGTAATCTAAATGTAGCTCCTTTCTCATTTAGGTCCATTATGTAAAAGAAATCTGTCTGTCATCCATACATCTGTCAATCTACAAGCCATTCATCCATTGTCTGTCTGTCTGTCAATCAATCAATCAATCAATGATCCATCCATCCATCTATACAGATACAGATATACTTTATTGATCCCTTGCGGGAAATTAGATCCCAGCCTCTGCTGGCAGGGCAGCCATGTAACACAGTGCCAACCTTAAGAAAGAAAGAAAACAGCATACATGAGGGAGGAAGAAGAAGATAAGATTAAAAACATGTAAACATGAAAAAAACCCTCTTTGCATACAGAAGCGCACATAGGCAATGGGGAAAGCAGTAAAGACACTGAAGGCGTAGGTCAGGGAGGGAAGGTGGGGGTGCTGAAAGTCGCTTTGCTCAAACAGTCTGTACACCTCAATAGCACAGCATCCTTCTATCTGTCTGTCTGCCTGTCTGTCTGTCTGTCTGTCTGTCTGTCTGTCTGTCATCCATCCATCTATCATCCATCTTTCTACCTATCCATCTATTCATCCATCCATTCATCTATTATGTATCCATCCACCCACCTGTCAGTCAGTATGTCCTGCTGTGATGAAAATCAGTTGAACTAGATGTTTCTAGTATACACACACACACACACACACACACAAATATATATCACATAGATTTTGAGTATTACATGACATTTACCTTTACATGAAGTCTGCCTGACTTGTGTAAAGCCTGTTATCTGATAACTCATCTGCGTTAGAATTGACTGGATTACTGAGTAAGTGTTATCAGATAATGAAGTGTCAGAACACTGATATAATTAACATTACAGTGTAAACAGTGATGCTGCAAAATCCCTCTTCCTCACTTAGTGGTGTATTTTATAGCTGTGATGTTATTTTTATGAACAGCACTGCACTTGTCCTTTCTGTTTCAGTTCTTACCTGAGCCTCATTTCTCTGTTTCACTGTGTTCTCTCTCTGCTGTGAGATGAAGGGATGAATTTTACAGTGAAGAGTGCTGACATGAGCTAAATGTAACCTCCACTTCCATCAGCCGATCAATATCACATGACCTCGCTAAGTGATTTATGAGAAGATGAACTGTACTGGTCACTCAACACAACGTATGACTAATGAATGTGTGAATGTGTATATGAATCAATTAATGCATGTAAGAATGAATGAGTGCGAGTGTGTGTGTGTGTGTGTGTGTGTGTGTGTGTTTGCTCTGGTTATCGTCGGCTTTTTTCAGGGAAATTTTGTCGCAGTTATCGTTCATCCAAATGGTTTCGTCAGCGTGCCCACGTGACTCGCTGCTAATTTCATGAAAACAAAGCATCCACCCACGTGTTCATCACTCACCCACACCTTCGTCATTCATTCTGGTTTTGTTTCTCGTTGATAAAGCTCAAAACAAACTAAAACATGTCACACTAAAGCGACGATGTGCAGCACTACCGACTGAAAATTGATGTCGAGAACCCAGAGAACAGGTGTACAAAACATAGGTTGCGGCTGGACCACACCGGCACTCTCTAAAACAGAACGTAAACCTGTAAGAGTGATGTTAACTGTTCATTTATCCATTTCATTAGTCTTTTGTATGTATTTCTCATTGTGTTCTGTATGTAAAACTATAGTTATTCTATATTAAATGTACTTTTGTTTAAATTTGTTCATATTTTGGAGTGTCTGGAACAGAATAATTAGATTGACTTTATTTCTTATGGGACATATTGCTTCAGTTATCATTTGTTTTGGTTATCATCAGAACGGATTAATTAAAACCAAGGTCCCACTGTAAATAAGTATGAATGAATCAATGAATCCGTGAATGAGCCTTATTATCTACTCTTTACCTTGTGTGTGTGTGTGTGTGAGAGAGAGAGAGAGAGAGAGAGAGAGAGAGAATGAGTGAAATAAATAAATATATAATCATTAATGACTGAATACATTCATGAAATAATGTATATACTGTATATATAATGTATATACAGTCCAAAAACATGGAGATCAGGTGGATTGGATACTCTAAAATTACCCTGGTGTGTATGTATGTATGTATGTATGTATGTATGTATGTTTGCCCAGATATGGTTGGCACTCTGTCCTGGGTGATTCCTCTAGTGCTCGATGCAGTCCTCCAGGTGGACGGTCGCTTCCGGTTGAGAGTACGATGTGCGCGATTGGCTGCCGCTTCTCACCGGTGTGTGTATATGAAGTGTGTTGATTGTAAAGCGTCCTTGGGTGTCTAGAAAGGCGCTATAGAAGTGTAATGTGTGTGTGTGTATGTGTATGTACTGTAAGTATGACTGAATCAGTAAATCAGTGGTGTCACTTATTGAGCCTTATTACCTACCGGTTCTCTTAATCTATGGACTTTGTGATCATATGTTGTGTGTGTATGTGTGTGTGTGTGTGTGTGTGTTTAAAATGACCTAAATGAATTCAGTGGCAGATGTTATATCAAGTGTGTATTTATATGACTGGATAATATGTTTACTGTGTGTGTGTGTGTGTGTGTGTGTGACACACCCTTTCTTAATCCGTTTACAATTCTCTTGTCATCTCCTCCCGTTCTAGTCAAACAGCTAGGTGTCTTAGACACAAAGGTCGAGGACACACACACACACACACTTGCACTCAGTCACACAAAGGCTTAGTATTCCAGAGTTGTGTGAGTGTGTATCTGGACTCCCACTGTGCTGGGGTGTGTGTGTATGTGAGAGAGAGAGAGAGAGTGTGTGTGTGTGTGTGTGTGTGTGGTTGCCATGGCACACATGTACAATGCCTTTGTTTTCACTGGGACACTGGCAGCTTCTTTTACTTTTGGATTTTTGATTTTTTTTTTTTTTTCAGCTTTTGTTCCTCTCTCGCTCTCTTTCCATCACACTCTCTTTCTGTCTTTCTCTTTCCTTCTCTTTGTGTCTCTCTCACTCTCTCTGTTTTGTTTCTTTCCCTCTCTCCTTTTATCTCTCTCTGTTTCACTCCTTATGGCTCTCTCTGTGTCTCTCTCTCTCTCTCTCTCTCTCTGTCTCTCTCTCTCTCTCTCTCTCTCTCTGTGTGTCTCTCTCTCTCTCTTTTGAAATGATAAATATTGCTACAGTGTATCGCTCATATTTCACAATTGACAACAAAGAAAGAAAACAACAACAACAAAAGATCTGTTTGAGGGATGAACACAGTATCTCTCTGTAGTGCAGCTCTGTAACACACATAATGTAACACTGTGTTGCATTCTGGGCATTGTAGTTGTGTGAATGTTGCTCATTAAGCTTCTGCAGGTCTGCTTGCTTAAAGGAGAACTTAAGCGACCTGTTTTCTTAATAAAATAACAGCTCAGATCTCACATTTCACACGTCTGTTCTGATACCTGAAAGGTTTGAGCACACTGCTGTATTTTGAAACTGTTGGATGATTATGCTTCATGATATGGAGAGTCTGACTCTGTTGATTGTAAAAAAAGGAGGGCTGTATTTTGGGTTGAGAGCTGTTTATTTTTAGTTCAGTAAGAAACAGATTAGACTGTATTATAACATAATGTCTTTGATTTAAATGCTTTTGTCAGTTTATACTGTAGTGAGGATTCAGTGCTTGGAATTGAAAATGACACAAACACACAAAAG
>BRDA01049993.1:0-22543 GCA_036984385.1 Crenuchus spilurus
GACTTATGTAGAACTCAACAGTCACTTAAACAGAGTTTTATTTTAGAGCTAGAACTATGAGGCTAACACTAACAAACACTACAACTCAATAGTCAATTAAATAGCCCAGGCATTTCTTTCACCATAAATCACAAACTCTTACATCCAACTCGAACTGTATTCAGATCCTAAGAAAGGATTCTTAGAGTACTCAGTGTGTTTTAATACACAATAACCATAAATACTTTTTAATCTGTAGCTGAATGCTGTTTCCACCATTTTGGACAATAAGGCTTAGTTCATGCCTAGCATTAAAGTATTTTGAGTAGTCAGATCACAAGGGACTGCCAAAACACAGCCGGTTGTGATTACATTTCTTACATCATTTCCACTAGAAGAAGCTCACAATTTTTTATATTAAACTGAAGGAGTTTTGTTATTGTTTAAAGCTCACAGTTAGCCATACTTGTGGTCATACAGTCTGAGAGACCTTAATTAAGAACTGGATGTGGGTTGAGAGGAGTTTTTATGATGTATTTTCACTCACACCAAGGATATTTAGGTGACTATTGAGTTCTAATGTTTTTTAGCAGTGTTGGTGTTCTAGCTCAGTTCTGCAGATGCAAATTTTGATTATGACTGAAGAGGAACATTGCGTAAATATGATTCTAGTGGTTGTTTGTACTACATTCTGAGAAGAGAATGTTCCAGAGTTCATCTTTAGCACGTATATGTCTGTTCACATTCAGATTTCTCAACAATTACAGAAGCCATAATCAGTTCATATAAGTATCACGGCATGTTTTTCTGAGCATATTAATACTCATTAACATTGATTGGGTTTATGTCATGTTCAAGCTGCATTCAAGCTGCAATGCTTTAAGTGCTTTTAGTGTTTTATGGGTAGAATTGACTTTATGGAGGTATTTTTACAATTGTATGTACTTACTGCAGCTTATGATCTTTTATTGGCTAAAGTAAAAACATGATTTTTTTTTTATCTCATGGCTATTTGCACTTCATAGAAGAGTGTCCTCAGTATTCATCTTGTGCATTGACCTCTCTAGTCAGTCTTAACTTCTCCACTGTCACTTCTGTAATGTAGTTTCTGAGGGCAATGATTTGAAGTTCTGAAACCTCACCCGTCAGCTGTGTCTTGGTGCAACTCCTGCAAGTGGATTTCTTTCAGCGACAGAAACTCATTTAATTTTCTTTGGCACTCACAGCTTCTTGAAATGAGATTTCTGCTAATGTTCAATCTCACATGCGGTAAGCATTGCTTAGAGTTAAAACGGTAAATCAAAGGATCAGGGATGTTTAACATTCTGAGTTTGAATGCTACTGAATGCACAATATTTCATGGCCTCATAATTTTCCATTGTCCTCATAAGCACCTCAAACTCCCTTTTTCAGAGGTCTGACTTAATTTAGCACACAATAGTGGCAACCCTGCTGTGCTCAGGAGAGAATGAGCTTATATGTGTGTGTGTCTGTGTGTGCTATAATCATAGTAATCATTACATTCTTCATTTCCTTCTGATTATTCCCTGTAGCTCAGATAAAAAGAGCTGAATTGATTTCAGCATATAGACCTACCGACGACAAGTATGTGGAGGCATTTCAGCTCATATTCTTGGTCAGTATTTTCATGTTTGTTTACAGATATTTTGAAGAGTCAATATTGAGTCACCATTCTGTATTTTGGCTATTTGGTCAGTGTGTTACTTGGCAAAGGGTTTCATCCAACAAAAGCAGATCCAAAAATCTTGTTCCAAGCTGGAGAAAAAATGTTATATCTACTGACCTGACTTAGTGGTTAGAATTGATTAGCATCTGAAATAGGACTGTCAGGATTACTCAATTCAACTCAACATTTACCTTCAGAGTAGAAAATATTGATGCATTAGAGCAGGGGTGTCATTTTCACCGAGGGCCACATCAGCATAATGGTTGGCTTTGAAGGGCCAGATTAACAGTATGTATGTAACAAAATGCAATATAATTTAAAATAAATGAAACTACACCTTATTATGTTGTAAGATAAATATTTCTGTATTTATTATGCATTCAGTATAAGAGGACTATGTCACAGCCAACATATGACGGAAGCATCATTTTACAAAACAATGAGGTAAAGCTGCCTGTCCTTGAACACACACAAGTAGATGCAGAGACTTTTATACTTTTGACATTGACGGGATGTTATTTGTTTCTTCTTTACCTGAAAAACACTCACTATCGCTATTGCTGTCTATTTCTGCCAGCAATTCTCCCCACAACTACTACAACCACAAACAACAATGCAGACCACTCGCTAACCAGAAGTTCAGAGGCACCACCTCGTGCACTGGAGCAATTAGCTCCAACTTATGTCACTGATGCATTGAAAGCATGGCTACTGCTGAGATACCGTTGAAATACATTATGGGAGATGTAGTTTACGGTCAACGTGCGTTTTTAATACAGTAAACTTATTTTTAGACAATCATGTACAAGCTCTCGCAGGCCTTGAGTTTGACACATGTGCATTAGAATATCAGTACAGTGTAACCTTACGAGTGAGTGGGGTGGGGTGCACTGGAGTTGTGATTTGTCCAGGGCACCAAATAGACTAAAACTACCCTGCCATGCTATGTCCCCGCCCTGTTCACCTCGTCACGTCTTATCGTCAGCACCTGTCTTGTCTAAAATCACAGCCCTGTACCCTTATCATATGGTAATCAATGTAGGTTATTTAAACTCCCTTGTGTTTCACTGTCCTCGTCAGTCTTTAAATGTTCCTCAGTGTTTGTTCCAGTCATATGTATTCGTTCTTAGTCGCAGTGTTTTAGTTAATTATGTATGTTATTAATAATTCTCACCTTTGGATTTCACCACTGCATCCTGACTCCTCATCTACCCTTCACACGTCACATCAATGTGCAGTCATTTCTTGTCATTAAGTTACTATGTATATTATCAAATTTTTCTCACTATTGATACGTTCTGGATCTAATTTTCTAGATTCAAAATATATCACTTGAGATGTGTGGTCTTTTTTAATGATTAATGTATTGGCTGTAGATTGGTGGATTACCCGATCATGACTAAAATTGGTATTGCTTTGTAACTACTTCACATAATTTCCCCCAAAAATAGTTGAAATATTTGTTCTGTATATTTTAACGTGAATACAAAACCCAGTCATTCCTCATTTAGCTTTGTGAATGAGCAGTCAGAGGCTGTCTCAGTAGGATATTTAACTTAAAGCTGACCCATGTGCGAGTGTGAGTGTTATTGACTGGAACACCACTGTGTGTGTGCGCCTGTGTGTGCTTGATGCACAACAGCATCAGTGACTTCTCTGCAGCATCACGCTGCTGCTCTCGCCTCTCGCAGGATTAATGGCCTTTTTACCATCGCTCTCCTCTTTCTTTTAATCTATCCGTCAATAAGCCAGATCAATTGGATGTGAATTATAGAGGGTAATTAAAGAAATGCACATTAACGCAGTCCTGCGGGACAAAAAGAGTGAACAAATGTCCCCCTAAGCTAGCAGTAGTGGTATTTGTGTGGGGATAGTTCTGGGAAGGCTAGAGCCCATATTTCCTGAGCATCTTGGACTAAGCGCTGGTCTGTGGCCATGTATTCATCAGGCTGTATTCATCACAAGCAGATCCTAGATCAGCGCTGTCATTTTGAGGATTTGCTAAATATGGCCACAGAACTCAGGCTTTGGCTGAGGGTTTGTTTGTTAAGCAACAGCAGGTTTTCTTCTGTCCATACATATCCCAAACATTGGCTTAGTTAGAGTTAATCTATCTATTAATGGAGTACTGGGATAAACAATATAGAACAATATATATGAAATCTTTCTTACCCACTGCATTAAGACTCTACGACAAGTACCCTGACTGCAGTGACAGTACTAATGTACTACTATCAATCACATGCACTGTGCTCAATCACATCAAATCACAATGTACAGAATACTATTGTGGATACACACTGTAATATATCATCAGATGCTGTTGCTGAATCATGCTCATTGTGAACTGCACTACCTCATATTTAAATACTGCTCACAGTAATTGTTATATCCGTATATAACATGTATATATATCCTCATTGCGTAACAAAACTACCACAAAGCATTTAGTGCAATTCTTCATTGTCTTATTCTTTGTCTTCTTCATCTTCTTCTGTGTCCTCTTTGAGAGTTTGAACTTTTTGGGAATGGTGAAAGCACAGAGCTAGAAATGAAAAGGTTGTGCTGGATGATAAGACAAAAGAGCAGCACTGCAAAACAGAATGTGCAATAATCATTGTATAATGATTGCCTTCTCGTAACCAGTGGCAGCCAAAATCTTAATTGAATATTTGTTTAATCACCAAGCCCTGGTCACACTATTGGTCCAAATGTTTCTACACATCTGCTCACTCAATGATTTGTCTTAAATCAGGGGCAATCATAGAAGGTTTGTCCCACTTTGCTGCAGTAACTCTCTTAGGCTTTACACTAGATGTTAACACTACTGTGAGGATTTGATTGCATGAGATCATTAGTGAGGTCAGGTACTGATGTTGGATGATTAGTTCTGGATCCAGACACCACTGTTCACCCTAAAGATATTGGATGACTGTCCATCATTGCACATCCACAGCCCAATGATGAGGGATTTATACACTTACAGACCCATTCCAAAAAATTAGAATATCATGGAAAAGTTGATTAATTTCCATAATTCTATTCAAAAAGTTAAACTTATCATAGATTATGGATTCAGGGCCCACAATTTAAACGATTTCAATTATTTATTTATTTTCACGTAATTTGGGCTTCCAGCTCATAAAACCCATGAAAACAGGATTAAAAAAAATGAGAATACTGTTCAGAAATCAGCCCAAATTTTTCAGGGCATGAATGTTTTAAACTGAGTGTGACACACTAATTATCTACTAATCTAAAAACACCTGCACAGGTTTCCCCAGGTGTCTTTAAATTGCTTCAGTTTAGTTCAATTGTCTCAGTTCGGTTCAATATGGGGAAGACTGCAGACATTACAACTGACCAGAAGACCATCATTGATACCCTCCATAGGATGGGAAAGCCACAAAAGTTCATAGCTAAGGAGGTTGGCTGTTCACAGAGTGCTGTGTCCAAGCATTGACTAAAATTTGGCTTGATTTCTCCACAGTATTCAAATTTTTTTTAATCCTGTTTTTGTGGGTTTTATAACATGGAAGCCTAAATTATGTGGAAAATAAATAAATAAATACTTGAAATAGTTTAAATTGTGGACCCTGAATCTATAATCTATGAAAGTGTAACTTTTTGAATTGAATTCTGGAAATTAATCAACTTTTCCAAGATATTCAAATTTTTTTGAATGGGTCTGTATGCTTGGTGTTTTGCATTGGACATGGTGACCTTATATAGTGTCCTGGTTGTCCTGGCTGTATTCCTGCACAGTTTGGTGATATTCCTGATCAGACTCGCCTGATTCAACTCTGCAGGTAATGAACAGGTTAAATTGTAGTGTTAGAACAGAGATCACCAAAGTGTGCTGGACACAAGCCTTCCAGGACTGGAGTTTGACACCCCTGCCTTAGGCCCATGTGTATCTCCTGTGCATCCCATTCTACTGGTAATGCTAATTTATATTATATATTATTGATTTTCAATAATATGGTACATTGACATCAGAATATATATATATATATTGTTGTGTACCATAATGTCTTCAAATGATATATTTTGACAGAGTCCCCATTTCTCTGGTACCATGGATGCTTCATGTTGTCTTAGTTCACTAGAGCTGTGCTAGATCACTAAAGGATTAAGTGGATTGCTCAAGGGCACAGTGTTATAGGTGCACGGTCTGTGCGTTGAGTCAGTCAGGATGTATTAACACATGCCATCGGCTCTGAGTGCATGCCTGCTGGCCGTGCTGGGCTTTATGCAGGAATTTGGTTGAGTCTTTAGGAGCCTGATTTGCTTTGAGTCCAAATGATTTTATGAGTGACCTGAAAAAGAAATGATTTTGCACAGTCATTGACCTTGAAGTGAGATTACATTTAGCAAGCTCTGAGAAGCACAGCCCACAGCGTCCTGTAACCAGCAGCTGAATGGTTGATGAATAATGCACCACAGGCACAGTCTCCAGGCCCCTGCTCTCCTGAGAACAGAAAATTCTGGCTACTTTTGGTCCCCATTTCCCATTACACCACATACCAGGCAGCAGTTCCTCACTGCTGGAAAAAGAGTGGAGCTAATCATCAAAAAGACTTTTTGCATATCACCATAAAACAGCATATGAAAGTACTCCGGCTGTATTAACTGAGAATATTAAATAAACTGAGTTGTCTTTGAGTAAATGATTCATTATTGGCCAGTACACATCACTTAAAATCAAAGAACATCTCATGTGTTTATTTTGGCCCCGAGAACACAGGACGTGACTGAGAACCAAAGAAATTGTACTCAAATTGCATTTAATGTTGATATAAAAGCTTTAATTGAATGGAAATGTACAGCATAATTAAGCATAATTAAATTAGCATAATTAAAATTATTTAAGTGTTTTTACAGAATTCCATTAATATGCCGCTGGCAGGAGCGCAGACTCCAGAGGGTTAAAAACATAATTGTAAAAAAATTGTATTGGGATAAACATTGTGAAAAAATTTATTTGCAATTCTTTGCTAATGGTTAAATAAGTTCCAAACAAATTGAACTGAACACTCACTTTCTGGCCTACTGAAGGGTGTGACCTCTTGTGGCACAAATCTGAGTTGCAAGATGAACCTACATAATGTCCCTTCAGTGCTGTGCAGTCTGAAAAAATTATTTCTGCAACAAAAAATCTAAAAGCAAAATTTTTTGTGTATAATTTGCATGCACAAATTATAAATTAATTTTCTGCTCATTTAAAGGGTTCTTTCCATAAAAATGTTGTATTTAGTTCATGTAGTTCTTGTATAAAAATCCTGAGACTATCCCCTGGACTGTTAAGAGATGTATGAAATGTAGCTAGTAATTATTTTCAAGATTTTTATATTGGCAGAACTTTTTCCCCAAAAAGCCTGCACAGAACGTGGGGATTGTTCTGTGCTGTTATGCTGGCGTTTAAATTTACACTTTCAAACGCATCAAGGAAAAGCTTTTATGGCTGACAGAAAGCCACAGGGAAATATGGAGCATTATTTAAGCTTAAGATTACAAAGATGTCAAACTGAGTGGCAAAGCAGAAAATAATGGGCAGTTCATCATTCTTCACTTCAGACTTCAGGCCTAACAGCTCTGGCTGATGTTTTTATTTTAGACAAATCAATACAAAGTGAAGGTAAAGTCAATTGATTAAATGTTTTCTTTATATGGACTTTACTGTAAATTACTATCTCCAGTGATGCACTTATTAAAAGTCTTAAGGCAGTTGTGCTGTTCTCAGACTTTTGTGATGTCACTGTTGGGTCGTTGCTTTTTAAAAGGTCATTGGCTGTCGGGATAGCATTCGTTTTTGGCTAGTACAGCAACTGAGGAGAAGGTAATATTAACATGGAATGACTTTCAGTAATACGCAGTCCCGCTAGTGCTTTTAAAGCCATTAAGAGCAATTTCAGAAGAAAGTCTTTGTTGTTTTCACTTCTGTCTCGGCTCGAAATGTTCTTCTTCTAAGGGTTCACCTAGGACCCCGATGGCGTCAGGATATTAAAACGTGAAGCACAGAGCCGGGGAACAGTCTTCCACGAACAAGCCGACATCTAAATCACTCATTACAGCTGTGTGCTACCTTTAGGGGAAATTGTGGCTGATGGCTTTAGGGCAAAATGATCATGGGTTCATTTTGTTCTCGTACAAGCAATGCTTCAGATGACTTTCTCAAGGAGAACGTGTCACTTTGACACGAGCCGTTGTAGCAAATTCAGAGGCGTTCTGGTTTCTGCTTGTTTGACAAATTGAAGTTGCTGTGATAATGCATTGAGAAAGGTCAGTGAAATCCTGCCGATCTCCATTTTTCTCCTCTCAGGCTGCCTGCTGTGCACTCTTAACACAGGAGCGCAAGAAAAGAAGCACTCTGCTAGTTCATAAAGGCCTTAGTGAAATTTATGAATATTGCTTTTGTGTTCATATTCTCCTTGGCCGTTATTCATTTCTCAGCACTACTGGCTTGCACACAAGACCATGAGTTTAGTAGTGGGCTCTGGACCTCTGACAGTGTGGTGCGCAGTTTACCGCTGAAGATTTTGCCTCTGAAACTGCGGTTGATTTTTAGTGTTAAAGCCTGAACTGCAGGTGTTTCTCTTGATAAATTGGATGCCTGTGTTTTTAAACAGGATCAACGCTGGAGGAGAAGCAGGTATTTGATGATGAGCTCTGGAAGGGAAAATGCCAGCTACTATAATGTAATGGAAATAGTATTTCCACCTGGATTTGTTTTTTTTTTCTTTCGCTCTGACCCTCTTTCTCTCTCTCTCTCTCTCTCTCTGCATACACACACACTTATTAATCATAAAGCTGCCATAGCTTCTCATTCATAAATCTTTCATTCTGCTCTCCTCGTGTCCATTGTGTGTGAATATGAACATTTTACAGGTTTAAAGGAACCTCTCATAATCTCAAGGCTCCTCTTAGTCGAAAATCTCCTTCATAAACATGCTGTACCTGTATTTGTAAAGCTATGTGAATATGCAAATTAGGGGTCAACTGATTATTCTTTTCACTGAAATATTAACATATTGTTTGCATTTGAATAAATGTTTTATGTGCATTTTATGTAGTAAAAAATATGAAGGTAATGGCAGTATTTACAGTAAAGATGTTACTATGACATTGTTACATTACTGCAGTATATAAACTGTATTGTAAGTATTGGGACCCCTGCTCATGCACTGTTTCTTTCTCAGTCAGGGATTCTAAAGAGTTTATCCTGCTTTTTTTCTTTTTTTTAAATTGTTACCTATTTTTTTTCCCTTCCCAATGTGGTAGTAGCCAATTAACCCATCCCATCCACTAGGGGGCTCTCCTCATCCTTTGCACTGTCCCTGACTGTAGGAGTGTGAAGACATGCACAAGCCTCCTCCGCTGTGTGTAATACCACCTCTTTTCGGACTACCGCTTGATACACCATCACTGGGGAGCCTAACATGCGCGGAGGAATAAGCAGGGTTCCCAACTCCGAATTGACCAATCAGTAGACGCCTGAGCCAGGGGACATTGCAATGTGAAAGTAATAGGGAGGGTGAGAGCGCCATCTACCCACCCAGAGAGAGCACTGCCAATTTTTGCTCTCTTGGGCCCCAGCTGTTGATGGCAAACAGCATGACCGGGATTCAAACTCACGATTCTCTAGTCATAGTGTCAGCGTCTTAGCCTGCTGAGCCACTCGGGACCTTGAGTTTATCCTGATTTTGTTGGAGCAACTGGGAAGACTTTCTACTAAATTTTGCAGCATTGCTGTGAGAATTTGATTGCATTCAACAAGTGTGAGTGAGGTCAGGATGTTCAGGATGATCACCCCAAAACTCAACTTGAAAGTAATAAGTGGAGCACCATCATTCCAGAGAACAGTTACTACTCCACAGCTCAGTTCTGTTTGGCTTTCTACCTCTCTAGCCCACAGTTCTCTGCTTCAGAGAGTCCTATTCTATTGGCAATACTTCTCTACAGGGACTGCGTGCATTTGCACATTTGTCACTAAGCTGCTTGCCTATTATCATGTAGCCCATCCCAGCCTTGTGCAGGTCTACAATTTTGTCCCTGGTATCTTTAGACAGCTCTTTGGTCTTGGCCATGTTGGAGTGTGATTGAGTGTGATTGACAGGTGTCTTTTATACAGGTAACAAGTTCAAACAGGTGCAATTAATACAGGTAATAAGTGCAGAATAGGAGGGCTTCTTAATGAAAAACTGACAGGTCTGTGAGAACCAGAAGTCTTGCTGGTTGGAAGGTGATCAAATAGTTATTTCATGCAGTTAAATGTAAATTTATTATTTAAAAATTATACAATGTGATTTTCTGGATTTTATTTAGATTTTGTCTGTTAAAGTGAATCTATGATAAAAAATTGCAGACCTCTGCATTCCTTATAGGTGGGAAAAAATTGGCAGTGTATCAAATACTTTTCCTCACTGTATATTGTATATGATAATTTTTTTATGCTTTCACTGTTACATATATGGAGATATATGGAGACATAAGCTCCACCCCTGACATGCAAGCTTCTTCATGCAAGCTTAGAGCTATTTATTTAATTACATATTTTTTTAGTTATATATACTGTAGATCAGTTGTTTAAAATAGTGTTGCCTATGGGCATCCTCTACATTTTCACAATATCAACTTCAGGCCAAATATTGCCTATTTGTCTGATTCAGTGTCTTGAAAATTCCATATCATAATCAGCCATCAGAACAACATACTGGTTGAGCCCTGACACAAATGAAAGACTCGTAAAGAGATGCACAGAGAAAGAAGGAAAGTGGAGAGTGAAAGGAACAGATCATTTTCACTGGTGCCTCAGTCTAGCCCAATTATAATGCCCCAAATGCTGAGCCACGTCTCTGCACCTTCAGGCCTCTGCACAGTTGGTTTGGCCATCTGCTCATAGAGGCAGGCTTTATCAATCAAGAGCAACAAGAAAACATGATCAACATGGTGCATGGCATCATACACTTGGAGCTTAAATAGGGTTACTCTTCACTGTTTACCACATCTCTCACTGGACTCACTCAAGCTGTTCGGGGTGTGTGTGCTGTGCACTGTGAGAGGGGCTCACTCTTAATGAGTTTGTTCAGGATGCTCTAGATCTATGTTCTGATTTGTATGTTTAACCACTGAGGGTGGGTGATGTGATGAAGTTGCATCATCATTCTTGAAGGTATTTTCATTATGTAATCACATTAGAAAAAATGCTAATATGGGTAATGTGCTGTCGTTCCTCCACATGCATCGGAGTTTATGACTCACCAAGACCTCTATAGGTGTCTTCTGTTACCTGGCATCAAGACTAGCAGCTGATCACTCCTGTGGGCAGCTATTTATAAGTCCTTATCCTCTTTGCATATGCATAGAAAAGGCAACAAAACACAAGGTAAACAAAAATGGCTGAAAGACTGAAAAACATTTTGGAGGGAAATTGTAATTGATGCATTTTGTGCATTAAAACAATTGAGGTGGAGCCTCCAATAATTGGAGTTTGTTCCAGCACATCCTACAGATGCTTGTTTGGAAGTCATGAAAATTTGGAGGCTACTCTTGGGACACTCTCTGGCCTGGATGCAGTTGTCTGACCATGACCATTTGACCCTTGTCTAAATGACTCAGGTCTTCTATCTAATAAGCTGCTTGTTACTCTGCAGTTAAGTTCAGGGTCGTGGTGAATCCTCCTACCCCTTTACTGGGTGCTGGAAAGTGCATTACAGTATTTTAACCAAAGCCAGATGTTTTTAGATGTTTTTGATGTTTTTAGTGGGAGAAAACTGGACACTCCGGAGGAAACCCATGCAGATGCAGGCTGACCAGGGAAACTCCATCCAGATTGGGACTCAAATTCAAATTAGTATATATCAGAATGCTGAGTTAACTCATATTTGCAGCAGATTGTCCAAATAATCAAATAAGGATCATCTGAAATGTGCAGCTCTTACTAGCATCATCATCCATCATCATCATGCGTTTATAGTCTCTGTTTCCCCATCAGGGGGTTGGACTTTTCGTCACTTGGCGTCATGTAGTAGCCTCCTCCATTTGTCCGTGTCCTCTGCTTTGTCCAAGGATTGGTTCCAGGCATGCAGGTCCTCCGTGATGGCATCTTTCCAGGTCTTCCTGGGTCTACCCTTCTCTTTCCGGCCCTCGACCTGGAGTGTCAGGCAGCTGTTGATCCAGGTGTCACTCTGGCTGACATGTCCAGCCCATCTCAGCCTGTTGAACCTCAGTCGATGTGGGGTATCTTGAGGCGATTGTACAGCGCTGCAGTGCTTATCTTTTCTTCTGATCTTATACCACATATCCATCTCACCATAGCCCGGTCATTTCGGGTCAGTATGTATAATGAATTTGGAAGATATAATGGGCTTCCTGATACTGATCACACTGACCAATTTGAGTTGTTCTGGGAAAACCTTGGTGAAGACTTAAGTCCAGGCTCTGTCAGAACTAGCGCAGGAAAAAACAACAAGATGGTCAGCTTGAAAACATGAAGTGGAGCACAGTCTCCAGACTTAAACCTCATCCAGCTGATTTAGGATGAAATGAAAAGCAAAGCAAACCTACAAGTGTCACATTTATGACTTCATTTTTATTAGTAGTATAGCCTTTATAACATACATTGGTCTCAGAGAAGCCCTGCCATTATTTATTACAGTAATGATATTACAGTCAGTGATAACATATCACTCAACCTTGTTCACTGTCCAGTCTTATGGGCTGTGTGTAAGTGGTCCGCAGCTGGTTTTGTTGACTGCTGAGGCTGTGATTTGGATATGTAATGTACACTGTGGTGCTGTTCAGGCTGGGCACTATGTCAAAGCGGGGCAGCAATACAGCAGCAGATGGCTACTCTATATTAGAGGTCCTTGCCGCAGGGCCAACACACTGCTCTCCTGATACACAACACCGCTTTCACTTTCTCACTTTCTTGCTTCTTTTTCCTCAGTGCTCTCAGACACTCAGATCTTCACATACACTTACACACAAGCGCATGTTACCCAGTGGTGCAGCTTGTGCCACAGTGATGAAATGAGTGAGCTCTGTACACCTTCTCTAATCTCCGCAAGACTACAGATCCATTTCAGCAGCTTGAAACACTGGATATCCAGCCTTTCTGGAAAGGACAAGTGGGTCATAGAGATAAAGACCCACAGAGAGACACCGAAACAGTGAGAGATATCGATTATAGTTCTAAAACAGCACCTGGACCTGCCCACAGTCCTAAAAAAAGGACAAACATTATGATCTTCTAAAAGCAGCCCAGATATCAGCAGCACAGATGCAGTTCAGTGCCGCTAGCTTTACAGTCTTAAAGTGCACTGTGCAGTCTGTTTACCTCCATCTCCTCACAGCTGCATCAGGAAAGAAGAACAGCATATAATTATCCAGTCTATACAATACCGCTGTGAGTGTCGCTTATATTAGTAACTCAGAAATCCATCAATTATTTTAAATAATCACATGATACAATGCAGATGTACAGTAACTAAATAACAAATATGTAGCCTTTATAAAAAATCCAAAAGAGTTTATTCAAAGATTATAAACTAAGAGAAAAAAAGGCCTAAAATATATTAAGCTATTAAATTATATAATTGTTAAGTTATCTAAATATATTTATATGTTAAATATGCCAAATAATGTCCATCAGACTGTGTTTCAGTTTAATGTCTCATTGCTGTCAGAAATGAAAACAGAAGTTAAATAGAACTCATGGAATCAATTTACAGACAAAATGTGTCTAAACTTTGGACACAAAGCAGCACCTTTGTCAGATATAACAGCTGAACACACTCGTGACATTCTTTCTACAACAGACATCAAATATTCTTCAGACAGTTCTTCACTAATCTGCTGCAGAACGTCACATAAATGTTGGCTCTTGTAGGTTTGCTTTGCTTTTCACTTCATCCCAAATCAGCTGGATGGGGTTTAAGTCTGGAGACTGTGCTCCACTCCATGTTTTCAAGCTGACCATCTTGTTGTTTTTCCTGAGGTAGTTCTGGCAGAGCTTGGACTGATGTTTTGGGTCATTATCTTTCTGTAGGATGAACCCCTGACCAACTAGGGGCATACTAGAGGGTATTGCATGGCGCTGCAGAACGCTGTGGTAGCCGTGGTGGCTCAGGATGCCTCTCACTCTGTAGGAATTGGTAGCACCAGCTTTCAAGGGTTGATTTCCATTACTGCAGAACAGCTTTCACCTGTTAACCCATTTCATGTTCCCTGACAAAACACTTAAGATGTTCTGCCACCAAAAATGCCAAGTGATAAAGTGTTTCAGTGTCCTGTTCATCTGGCAGACACGTCTGAAGGTTAAGGTGTGCAATAGTACAGGGTTGTTGGTCAATTTTTTTGTTCCAAAATTCCCACAAATTCAAATGAGGATATCAGAACTGCAAGCAGGGCAGTCCAGTTCCAGTACTGTCGTCTTCTGTAATCATACCTTTATAATGTGCGCAGCATGTGCTTTTGCATTGTCTTATTGAAAAATGGATGGAAAAGCTGGTATTTTGAAGACTGCAGATGTTGCTTTAAAATTGTACTTTTCTAAGTGTAAATGACCTTTGCTAAGGGCACTAACACAACCACATACCATGACCTTTGTATTTGCTAATAACAGTCTGTTTTTTTTTTGGTCCAGAGCACATGGTGTCCATTCCTTCCGAAATAAAAAGATTTGGAATACTGATTCATCTGACCACAGTGCACGTTTCCACCATGTGATGGTCCATCACAGATACACCTGAGCCCAGAGAAGTGCACACTGCTTCTAAATGTTGTTAATATAAAGCTTCTTTGTTCAACAGTAAAGTTTTAAGTGGCATTTGTGAATGTAGCTCTGTATTGTAGTGCTTGACAAAGGTTTGCCAAAGTCATCTCTTTTCCATGTGGTTATTTCAGCTGTTGATGAGTGACTCTTCTTGATGTAATGATGTCTGAAGGACGGGAGATCATGGGTGTTAGCTAAGGCTTGTTGTGCCCTGCTTTTGTACCAAATCATGATTACAATCACCTGTTTGAAATGACATTATTAGACAGACAGACAGATTAGCCAACTGACCGGGCATATGGATGAGGACAAAGGAGGAATGCGTGTGTGTGTATGTGAGGATAGAGAGAGTTGTCCTCTGTTAGTGTCCTCAAGGATGACACTGAGAAATGGCTTTGACACACACACACACACACACACACACACACACACACACACACACAATATCTTTGTTGCATATTCCCTTTGGCTTTCCTAAGTAAGTGTGCTGGGGACACACATTCACACACTCACTCACACACATACACTCTGTACTGTTGCCCATCCATCATAGTGCTGTTTTGAAAGCAGGCTCTACTGCAAATTAGTGATCTACATATAAAGTTGCAGATGATTGAATAGAGGAGATAAACTGCAGCATTTTAAGTGTCTGAGTTTCTGGACGGGTTTCATATAGAAGCCTCATTACCACACAGGCCTCTGCAGTCAGACCAGACTCCAGAGTGAAGTATTAAGTCTGATTGGCATTGCCAGGATTCCAGAATTGTGATCAGATGGACTCGACCATCCAAAATGAGTCAGAATATTACCCTTTATGATATCTCTAAACCTTTAATGTTCACAATTTTACAGATTGACCACTGAATTTCACATGGCTGCAGATATATTTTAACAGTCTGTCTAAGCCCTGTAGAGAAGGCCACTGTAACCTCAAAGAATAGCATTCACTTACAAAGCAGCCCATGTCTCAGCGATATTGCAATAACTGCCAATTTGTATTGAGGTATTTTTTTTTCTTCTCAGAAGATGATCACCTTTTCGAAAATAACAATAATAATAACTAGAAAAGGGACAATTGATGAACAGACTTTAATTTGGCTTGTCAAAATAGGATAATAATGCTAGAAATAACTAATTGCTGTTGACAGTTAAACAGTAATGTCATGAGCTATTGAGTTTAATGGTAATGTCATGAGCTATTGAGTTTAACAGTAATGTCATGAGCGATTGAGTTTAATAGTAATGTCATGAGCAATTGAGTTTAATAGTAATGTCATGAAAGATTGAGTATAACGGTAATGTCATGAGCAATTGAGTTTAATAGTAATGTCATGAGCGATTGAGTTTAACGGTAATGTAACGAGCCATTGAGTTTAATAGTAATGTCATGAGCGATTGACTTTAACAGTAATGTCATGAGCGATTGAGTTTAATAGTAATGTCATGAAAGATTGAGTTTAATAGTAATGTCATGAAAGATTGAATATAACAGTAATGTCATGAGCGATTGAGTTTAACAGTAATGTCATGAGCGATTGAGTTTAATAGTAATGTCATGAAAGATTGAATATAACGGTAATGTCATGAGCGATTGAGTTTAACAGTAATGTCATGACCGATTGAGTTTAATAGTAATGTCATGAGCGATTGAATATAACGGTAATGTCATGAGCGATTGAGTTTAACGGTAATGTCATGAGCGATTGAGTTTAACGGTAATGTCATGAGCGATTGAGTTTAACGGTAATGTCATGAGCGATTGAGTTTAACAGTAATGTCATGAGCGATTGAGTTTAACAGTAATGTCATGAGCGATTGAGTTTAACAGTAATGTCATGAGCGATTGACTTTAACAGTAATGTCATGAGCGATTGAGTTTAATAGTAATGTCATGAGCCATTGAGTTTAACGGTCATGAGCGGTTGAGTTTAACGGTCATGAGCGATTGAGATTTTACTTTCTTAAATTGAGATTTCGATAAAAAACATCTTTCAATTCTAGTGATTGGGAAGTTGGTGGCTGCTAAGATGTTGCATGGTGGTTGTTGCACACTGTATGTATGTAGGATCTACAGTCTTACATTGGTATGTAGCTAGGTAAGTTTCATGCAACTGCAAGCTGTAATAGAACGTGTTTAATTTTGTTGATTGTGGAAAAGAAAAGAAGCCAAATTTATTTAAAAAATTATGTGAATAAGTTGAAGGCATCTCTTCTCTTACCAAGCACAAACCATCAATTATGCCAAAAAAGTCTGAAGTCCATGACATAACTTGCTAATTGTGCTCGCCTTGTGGTCTCATGTTGAATAATGAAATAGCTGCAAGTAGCTATATGTATGCATGAAACAGGTTCGCAGGGAAGTCTGCAGGTCTCACCACAGCTGTGCGCTGGCTGTGAGCCATTGTGCTCCACTGGGCTTTTGTACCTTGGCCTTCACTGACTCAATGTGAATAGTAATGCATTTTTCACCAGCCTTCCCAGTAGGGAGGAGCGTGGAGAGTGAAGGTCAGCGGGGAGTACAGCCTTTCTCTTCATTTGAGGACACAGTGAGAGTTTGATCTCTGGGAACACAACATGTTGTAGAATGGCAGGCAGATAGTGACCTTCAAATAGAATCTGGTAAAGCTCAAATGCATTTATTGTGACAAACCTGCTGATGATTTTCAGAATCAACTTTGTAAGAAAGGGCAAGTTCAGAGCACATAGGTCCAGCATTCTGTTGCTATGTTGGCTTTTACTTTATTGATCTACACAAATCTGTTCTGTCATAGCAACTGCTACTAGTCTGGATACGTTTGGACAGAAATTTGGCAAAATTTCACTGAATCTCAGGACTTTGGGTCAGAGTTTAGATGCTTCATACAGTTGAGTCTCCATTAGGGTGGTCCAGGGTATGCATTAATTTTATTTATTTTTTCTTTCCTCCCACCATTCCATTTGATGCTACTACTGTGGAAAAGTGAAAGTGTCATTTTTTATGGAAATAAGTTGATATTTGAGGTTCTGCTTAATCAAATGAAATCAAATTTATTGTAAATGTAACTTTTACTAACAGAAGGTCAGTGACTGTAAACACTGCTGCTTAGTTTGTGTTTAGTTTACTTACTGTATCCTCAACATTTACTGACTTTTTCTGTTTTTATGCTTTAATATTAAATATTTATTACATCACATTTTGTAATAAACTGATAATAATCACTTGTATGAGAAACTTTGTGTGCATTAAGCCTAAATACCTTAAATATTATGTTATTTTGAATTTTTTTCACCCCATTGTTATTTCCAGCACTAGATTAAAATAAAAGGGTCAAAATTTTGGACCTCCCTAGTCTCCAGTGTTAAATGCTACACTAGCGAAAAGGGCTACGTTGTTGTTGTTGCTAATCAAAAGTAGGTAGTTTGGAAATGGAACTTCATAAAGCAGGATTTCTCAGATTAGCCAGGTAAATGAAAGCAGACCTGTCCTATGGGAAACAGCAGGACATTCCAACTGGATAAGTTGGGCTTAAGATGTTTGGCTCACTTTGAAATCCAGATTTGTGGAATACCCCATCAGTGAGACATGGCATGTGTTTATGAAATAAATATCATTTGAAGTTAGAAATGCACTTGAGGCAAGGGCATTTGTGCTAGAATTTCTAATGAGGATAATGGGATTTTTTGCCAATGTTCAGTAAAGCTTGTCTAACCTAGAAACTGTTGCTATGAAAGAAACCCTCATGGATAGGCCAATTCACGCTTTACCATTTAGTAGATTGAGATTGAGAATGGTAGCTTGAAGTGTTGTCAGTCTGTCACCACCTACTGCTGCATCAGGTTGGTATAATTTACTAGAATCCTGACCAAAGAAAAGGGGATCATGTTACACCCACACTCTACTCAGTGCACCTGCTACCTTTTAGTTTTAGAATAGATTTTAAGGCTTTGGTGATGGTTTTTAAAGGCCTTCATGGCCTTGCTACCTTAGTGAAATGATTGCTAGATATACTCCAGTCAGGTCTCTCGGGTCTTCAAATAGTAATCTACTGATAATTCCCAAAACCTAGTTAAATATTAGAAGGTGCTTTTAGGCACTATGGCCCCAAAGCTTTGGAACTCAGAGACATTTTATCCCTTAACACCTTTAAGAAGAGTCTTCCTGTTTAGATCTGCATTTCTTTAGGGAATTTGTATGATGTATTATATTATTTTAGATTATTTTAAATAATTATTAAAAAAAAACCTTATTTTAATTTTATGATTTTAAATGTCTACATTGCCTGCAATGCACTTTGAGTTGCATGTATGCTTGAAAGGTGCTGCATAAATAAAGATGATTATTATTAAGTTATTACTAGTACATCAACAAATGTTTAGTTGAAATTTGGTTCAATTCACACCTGAAATTTGGCTTGAAACCTTATTTTAATGTATACGTTGTTCATATTGACAAGGAAAGACTTTCTGCTGAATGACACACACCCTTCTGTAAACCAATCAAAGTGAAGTATGTGGAGATGTAGCCCATGTAGGTGATGATGATGGGATGTAGGTGTGTCATAAAAAGTTCTGTTTCTTGGTCTTTCCAATTATTATTATTATTTTATTAATAATATAAGTCATCATCATCATCATCATCAGTGATGTAAGACAATGAGAGAAAAGACAATGCCTACATAATTGTAGGCTAGTTTTTTTATATTTTAAACATTGTGTGTATGCATGTGATACATATGATTATTCTCATAATGTAAGACAATGACAGAGAAAAATACCTTCTATGTTTTTTTTAGTAATTAAAATAATACTTTTTTTTATAATACTCTTCTCATTTCTAATCATTATTTTCATATAAGTGATGTATGGTGGTCAAGGTACATTTTTATAATCCAAAAACCAAAACCCAACTACCTCAAATTGTACTCACGACTACATTTGACATACATCTGAAGCCACATCAGCAGCATTATTGATGCCTACATCATTACCACAACATCCCATGTGTATAGGTTTGTGATATCTGGACACACAAATCTGATTTGATCACTTACTAATAACGGTCTTCTCAACATAGCCTTAGTCTTCAAGTCTAAAAAACTTTAGAAAGGTTCTACACTTTCATTTTTTAAAAAGGTTCTTAAAGGAGCCAAAACTCTTCTATGGCATCATTCAAAGAACGTTCTGTGGCACCTGTATTTTTAAGAGAGTGGAATTTGAAACTAACTCATTCCTTCTCTGTCTCACTTGTAACTATTACTACCATTACTCAAGCATGGCCTTTCCCTCAAAGCAGCATTTACTTGAAAACGAGACACTTACTGCAAGACAGTGGAAGGATTTGTACAAAGCCTCTGAAAACCTAAATAAGCCTGAATACATCTCCAAAACACTGGACGTATTTGTGCATTGCTTTCTTCTAATAGCTATAATCATCACATACACTGGTGTTGTGAAAGCCGTCAAGATGGACATTCAAGTCATTTGGCTGCCATTCACTCAGTCAGTGTTCTTGGAGATAAAATAAAGAGAAAAGTTGCTGTTGGGACATGTAAGGACTGTAATTTGTGGCTTTAGAAGTGGACGGGCATGATGTTCACGTTTTATCTGCTAATGCATCACTAGAAAGTACCATTATTGCAGAGTAGATTATCCTCTCATTAAATGACTTGCAGGGCCGTTTTCTTTTTCTCCTCAGTAGTTCTGAATATTTCAAACATTTTTCCCCTCTTCATCTTCATTATAATAGCATTCAGCCAGTAATGGTGCATGTCTTCTCAGAATGTTTTGCTCATGTAAACCTAATCTTATATAATCGCTGGTCTACTTCAGATAGACTTTGACGTAATTTGGTTATAAATCTGTCATCTACATTATGACAGCTGGACAGCAAGAGTAGATTTATCCTATTTAGCAATTTCCCCTTCAGCTACTTGCTATCCATATAAAGATAAACTGATAGAGAAGCTCTGGACCATTGCAGATAACAGAAATTGTAGCAATCTGGACTAAATCGACCTGGATTAACATTACAGAGATATGTAACTTTATGTAATTAATTATAAGAGAATAATGAGTTAAAATGTAGATAATTTAGCACAGTAGTCCCTCCTTCTCTAATTGTTCTACTGGAGTACATTACATTACAATAAATATCGTTAAATATTAATAATATTATTATAAAATTTATAAAAGAAATATCAGCTGACACACATATGAGTTCAGTTTTATCCATAAAAGTTCTGTAAAGAACTATATACAGTAGGTTTTATGGCATTAAGGACGACCATTTAAATATACAAATTAAGTGGCGTTAAATGTACATTACAATCCTTCATTGAATTTAGTGATCGACCAGTATGAGTTTAATGGCCGATGCTGATATTTAGAGAGCAGGATGGCTGATGACTGATCTGTGATATTGATCATGTTGTTTTTTGCATCTGTTAAGATATAAATATAAAAGTCAAATAATTGGAGTTGAGATGAATGCATACGTTTATGAATAATGTTTTCATCTAACTTTAAAATTATGAAAGTGACACTAGAAGGAGCTCATTGCTCTACAGCAGCCGTATTGAACAGGCTGCTGCAAACAAGATGTCAAAAAATGTCATTTTTTGTTTACGATTATTTAAAATTTTCCAATGCAGGTTTATCTAAAAACATCAATGATCAGCCAGATTAATTGGCTGGCTGATTGTTTGGTCTCTCTAGTGTAGCCAGGTTTCTATATACACCAATCAGCGATAACACAAACTAATACAAAGTTGGTCCTCTATGTGCCACCAAATCATCATTGTCTCACACTGAATGTGTCCTGTGGTATCTGACATGAAGTCATTGGCAGCAGATCCTTTAAGTTTAAGGTGGAGCCGCATAATTGGACTTATTGTTCCAGCACCGTCCACAGATCTGAAAATTTAGAAGCCACTGTTGGTGCATACTGCTCACTGGAAGTACCTTACTGCTTTTGCAGATGCTCTGGGCCAGTCATCTTAACCTTAGCTATTTGATGCTTGTCTAAGTGGCTCAGGTCTGCAAGGTTGTATATTTGTCTCCAGCATCCAATATGTCATCTTCAACTATCAAGTGTGTACTTAGCAGCTAATCTATCCTTCACATGCCCCATTGTTATGAGATAATCAGTGTTAGTCACTTCTTAGCAGTGGGTGATACGACCTCAAATCAATATCATGATGAGTTGGACATTTGACCTCAGTTATGATTAATGAATCATTATTTGTTTCTTTTTGTTCTGTGTCGTCTTCACTAAAGCCAAAATGTGTCCAAATGACAGACACAGCATTTTGTAGGGTCCAGTCTGTTTTCTGTTTGAGTTAATCAGCTGGTTTGGTATTTGAGTTCTGTATATACATACACACAGATGCCAAATGCCAGAGTTTACTCCATGCATAAATGAGTGAGCACACCAGACAGTTGTAGCAGAGTGTAAAACCTTCATCGTGAGCAGATGTGCAAAAGGGCATGATGATAAGGTATCGGGTAAAAGATGGTAGCATCTCTGCAACCACTCATTTTGTAGGATGTTCTAGAGCTGCTCTAGTGAAGGTGTACTGAGAATGAACTTCTTGTACATTGAATGCTTCCCAAAGGCACAACAGTGGTGCCCCATGGGCCATTGATGCCAGAGGGGAAAAATGACTCCAGGGAGTGGTACAGAGTAATTAAAGCACCACAGTAGGCCAGGAAGAGTGCCTTCAGATACCTTCCATCACCTAATACTGTCCATGTCATGATGTCTCACTATATATATATATGTATATATATGTGTGTGTGTATGTATATATATATATATATATATATATATATATATATATATAATATATAATATAAAATATACTGCTCAAAAAAATAAAGGGAACGCTAAAATAACACATCGTAGATCTCAATGAATAAAATATTCCAGTTAAAAATCTTTATTTATTCCATAGTGGAATGCTTTGAGAACAAAATAACAAAAATGATCAATGTAAATCAAAATTATTATGCCTTGGAGGTCTGAATTTCGAATCATACTCAAAATCTCATACCACCCTCATGGAGTCTGTTTCTGACAGTTTGAGCAGAAACATGGATATTAGTGGTCTGCTGGAGGTCATTTT
>BRDA01049995.1:6513-33252 GCA_036984385.1 Crenuchus spilurus
GACAGGTGTTCTACAAAAGGGTCTTCCTAAAACCGAATGAATGTTAGAAAAACCGTTTGACGTCAGATCGAAAAAAATACAGAGACACAGTCGTCACCCCAGGAGGACACAGAGGACGGTATTGCAAATTAAATTAAGTTTTACAGCTGCCTATCAAGCTCGACTTTGACTACGTGGGACGCGGACGTCTTTACAACCCATGGCACTGTAGCTAATCGCCCTGGACGTGGACGGAGGAGAAAAATTGATAAAAGGTTGCAACTCAGGATAGTCCGGATGGTGGACAAGCAGCCCCAATCAAGTTCCAAAGAAATTGAAGCTGTCCTGCAGGCGCAGGGTGCATCAGTTTCAGCTCGAACTATCCGTCGACATTTTGAATTAAATTAAACGTTATGGCAGGAGACACAGGAGGACCCCACTGCTGACACAGAGACATAAAAAAAGCTAGACTGCAGTTTGCCAAAAAGATTGTAAGTAAGCCAAAATCCTTCTGGGAAAACATCTTGTGGACAGATGAGACCAAGATAGAGCTTTTTGGTAAAGCACATCATTCTACTGTTTACTGAAAACAGAATGAGGCCTACAAAGAAAAGAACACAGTACCTACAGTCAAATATGGTGGAGGTTCAAAGATGTTTTGGGGTTGTTTTGCTGCCTCTGGAACTGGGTGCCTTGAGTGTGTGCAAGACATCATGAAATCTGAAGATTACCAAAGGATTTTGGGTCGCAATGTAGGGCCCAGTGTTAGAAAGCTGGGTTTGCGTCATAGGTCATGTGTCTTGCAGCAGGACAATGACCCCAAACATACTTCAAAAAGCACCCAGAAATGAATGGAAACAAAGCGCTGGAGAGTTCTAAAGTGGCCAGCAATGAGTCCGGATCTAAATCCCATTGAACACCTGTAGAGAGATCTTAAAATTGCTATTGGGAGAAGGCACCCTTCAAATATGAGAGACTTGGAGCAGTTTGCAAAAGAAGAGTGGTTGAGCGGTGTAAGAAGCTTGTTGATTTCAGTTATTTTTTCCAAAGGGTGTGCAACCAAATATCAAGTTGAGGGTGCCAATAATTTTGTCTGGCCCATTTTTGTGTGTTTTATTTTTTTGGAGTTTTGTGTGAGATTATGTCAAATTTGCCTTTTTTTTCCTCAGTTTTTTGTGTTGTTCCAATACACTCAAAGGAAATAAACATGTGTATAACAAAACATGTGTAATTGCAATAATTTTCTTCACTTTCTGGAAAAAATTCAGGGGTGCCAACACTTTCGGCCATGACTGTAACATCTGGATTTATGAACTGAGATTAGGATTAGGATTAGGATTGAGGCCACTGTGTGGGTTACCATTAGGTTATTTGGTTGATATTAAGGTTAAGGTTAGCATTAGTGTTAGGATTAGGTTTGGGATTGAGATTAAGTTCAGTGTTAGGATTCAGTTTAGGATTGAGATTAAGATTAGCGTTGGCATTACGGACAGGTTTAGAGATAGGATTAGATTTTGGGTTGAGGTTAAGGTTAGTGTTAGGATTCAGTTTAGGGTTGAGATTAAGATTAAGGTTTGGATTAGAGATAGAATTAGATTTTGGGTTGAGGTTAGTGTTAGGAATAAGTTTGGGATTGATCTTAAGTTTAGTGTTAGGATTCAGTTTAGAATTGAGATTAAGATTAGGGTTGGGATTAGGGCCAGGTTCAGAGATAGGATTATATTTTGGGTTGAGACGTCATTATTATGACAACCAATGTACAATTGTATTATGTCTGGACACACACATCAGATCTAATCTAATAGAAACTGACTTGCTATTGATAAGATATTCTTCAAAAGAAGGTGTAGACTACATTTCATACAACTGTGTTGCATATTGATTAAAACTGGCCAGACAGACGGATCATTACCTCTCCTGGAGGCTTTAGTAGAGGGAATTGTGGCCTCAAGACTAATATGTCCTGGCCAGTAAAATTCTCAGGACCCATATCATTCGGCCAGCAAAAGGCCAGTTGACCAGTAAGTAGAAACGGAAATGAAACTGCCCTCATTGGTAAGCAGAAGAGGATCGGGTCAATATGACCCCTCCTGTTTAATTCATTCTTATTACTTGACCTATGGAGTGAAAGGTCACAGTTGCTATATTTGGTTCCATCAGTTCTGGGTCCATCTGAAGATAGCCTGGATGGTGCATATTTGCTATTTTAGATATGACATTATCGCACTCTCACACTCCAGCGCTTTACATGCTGGACCAAATCTCGTTCACCTTGTGAATTATTAGAGGCCCACTCAATAACCTGCACACGTCTGTGCTAACCAGCCCAAAACGCAGGTTCACGGCAGCGGCTGGTTCTCCAGTCTTGCGTGACTGGTAATTAAGTGGTAAAAATTTGATGTATTCATTATGACGATGCTCACCAGCAGAAGCGTTTTGCTGTGTTTCGTAGGTCGTGACTGGTATCAGGCTGTCAGAAAACTGTTGATGGAGAGAAATTATCATGCATTTAGAGAGCATGATTAAGGGCCCACAGACACTCAACAGCAAATGAATGCAGGTTGCATTTTGAATAGTTTTCTATTGGGACCAAGTCCAAGCCATTTTATAATTCAGGAGCGTAACTGCAGATTTCTGCAGAACATGATTGATCATGGATTTTGTCAAATTTCTCATTAAAATACTTATTTAAAGACAATTACAGTGTTGGGTACATGGAGAAATGTGCTACTATTTTTCTCATCGTCAGCATAACGCATATTATGGTAGGCAGTAGCGCTGCAAAGAATGATTGATTAATCCTATATCTGATTAATCAATCAACTCTTATTCTATTAATTGACTAATGGAATCATTACACCTGCTGCTATTGGTCTTTTATGTTGTCGCCATTATTTAAAGTTCATCTGTGGAATAAGACACTTATTCTATTAAACATTGAAGTGTTGAGTTTTGGTTTCAATCCTTTATTGGTGTTCAAGTCCTAAACAAATAGAACTGTGCACTCTGTACTGTACTGATGAAGGGTGATCTCATGTAGGACTAATCTGAGTTATAAGCTACATAATGTTCCTTCAGTGTTGTGCAGCCTGAAAAAAGCGATTTTTTGGACTAAAAATCTAAAAGCTCTACATATCTAGTGTCTAGCAGTAAACTGTAAGCAAGCAAGTTATCTTAACCCATTTTCTAATCATTTTAGTAATTAAAATATAATACTTTTAATTCTACTCTGCTCTTATCTATATTTTTAGATCCCTCAACTAAATCTTCTAATTAGAAAGTGTACTGTGAAAGTGAAAGTGAAGAGTTTTTTTGGTGGACATGGTACATTTTTGTAATAGCAGTCTGAATGGGCAAATCTGATCTAATCACTTGAAAATAACAGTGTGGACAGTCATCTCAGCAGACCGGATTTCAGAAATAAAAGACAATATGCCTGCAGTCTGAACATAGCCTAAGATTTGGACATGCAGATACAGATGGTGGACTGTTGAGAGGGTTATATATGAAATATAGGTTTTCATTCAATAAATTGTCTTTCAGTATAGAGTATAGATAGTATAGAATACAGACTATGCAGTAGCAGTACTAGTCCATATAGAGTACTAGTACTAGTGCATGGACAGTTAATGAGATCACCACCTTTATTAATGTAAACATCATTATTGCTAAATACAGTGATATATATACAAAAATATTGTGATACTGAATTTTATCAGTCTTGCTCAGCATAGACCTCATGGCTGTGAAGGAGCAGTGCCGCTGTTAGTCAGTGACATGCTTTGATATAAAGTAAACATGCTGAACACGGCAGCCCTGTGAACTGACATGGACTGTGCATTACCCTCCGACCCAGCCCGATACTGCCCAGATAGCTCACTCAGAACCTGCCCAGTAAACACGACACACCAGCAGCCTGGAAATGAAAGTCTGAGGGGTGATGGGCTGCAGCAGATATTGGCTGACACGACAAGACAGGCATGGAGGGAGAACAGAAAAGAGAGAGCGAGGAAGAAAGAGGAGGAGGATGGGTGAACGAGAGAGAGAGATAGGGGACCACAAGAGAGATTGGAGGTCAAGCAGAGAAGAGAGAAGGGAGGGGAAATGTATTAAGGAGCGTTTGAGGAGGGAAATGGCAAATGTAAGGCTTTCAGGATGTCCAGACAGACTGACTGAGACATCCAGGGTAGTGCTGGGGTTCAACCGCAACTAATGATTATTTCTGTAATCTAACAACTATTATTAAATCAGTCGAGTAGTGCACTATGCCTGTGCTTCCAAGTTTTGTCTGAGCAGTAAATGCTTTTTTGCAATGAGAAAACAAATCACGTTGCCCCCTATGCTTCCTGTCAGGTACTACAATCTGTCAGAATATCAGCAGAGCATTATAGATTACAGAACACCATTAGTAAATGTAACATCATTTTTGTCACTACCTTTGTTGACTTATATCAAGCTGATTATATCATATTTTAAGTGAGCAATATTGATTATATTATGGCTGATCTCATTCTGGTCCTTTCTTAAGGTTGTTTTCTCATCTCATGATGTTCGCTGTGGGGGACAGTGCCCCCCTCCAGTTTTCTGCATTTTAGCATTTGCCCCCTAATAGCTCTCAGAGCACAGCTGTGGTGTTCAGACCTTCAGCCTGCCCAAACCGCTAGGATATGATACGAAATTCCGCCTCTGTGATAGCACCATGTTATGGAACAGCATTTAACCTCACCAAACTGCAGAGATATGGAATAATGTTCAACCTTCCCACATTACTGGCACAAGGAAGAACATTCAACCTCCACAAATCGTTGAGATATGGAATGATCTAGCCACCCTAAACTGCTGGGATACGCAGCAGTGTTCAGCCTTCCCAAATTCCTGGGATAAGGAGCAACATTTACATTTCCCAAACTGCTGAGATATGGAATGATGTTCATTGTCCCCAAACTGCTGGGTTGCAGGGTTATATTTTCACCATCTTGCCCACGTCTTGCAAGCTGAAGAGTGTTTGTTAAGGCTGAGCGCAGATAAGGCCAGTGCAGACTAGACACTGATGGTACTTGACTGCTGGAGGGGTGGCTGGAAGACAAACTGTCCCTCATTGTCAGCCCTCCAGCACTGATTGATCTGTTATCTCTGCTTACAATTTATTTCTCACCAACTTTATTACACTCTGTGTTTGTGTGGGTCTGTGTGGGGGTCTTCTGTCTCTAAATCTGGGCTGGAGAGATAGACAGCTACCACTGTTACTCTCTGTGTGTGTGTGTGTGTGTGTGTGTTTGTGATTGTGGCTGTGGTCTTCTCCTTTCCTGGGCTGGAGAGACAGACAGAAGAAGTGATGTACTGAAACATCCGTCAGTATTTGTTTATAATTCTTTGATATTCTGTATTTTTAGAGACGGCATTCATCCACTACCCAGCATCAATACCAGTCTGACACCCAACATCAATATCAAACTGATTCCCAGCATCAGTATTGAATGGATACCCAGCACTACACAGATAACTACTATCTGAACCAAAAAGTGGACATATTATAGTCCTCTGTCACAGGTTACCACAGTTCCCTGGAGGTCTATATGAAACGTCTGTCACATTTTTGGTCTAACACATTGATTAAGCTCCACATCACCTGTTCTCACACTATTTAAACAGCTCTTTTCAGGAGGACCAGTTTAGTACCTTCAGTGGGAATATTCCAGGCAGTAAAGACTAAAGCTTGTTGTCATCTCCCCTACTCTCTGGTAATCACCTGAGTGTAAATGCTGAATCATTTTAAGCTGGACAGGAAATTTTAATAAGATGGTAACTTTGACTTTGTGTAGAAGCCATCACTAAAGACAGCAGAAACTAGCATAAGACATAGCAGAAATTAGCAGAAATCCACAGAAAAACTTACATTTCTGCCTTCATTGGCATGGACAGTCAATATTTTCCAACTTTTATTGCGCTTTTACAGTCCTCATGTTGTACTGACCCAGTTTGAAACAGCACTCACAGTTATCACACACATACAGGTTCTGTTCTGACAGTTCACATTCACAAATGTAAGTGAGCTGTATCTGTCTGTAATCTGTCCCTGAAATGGCTCGCATGCGAACATTGATAGATGTATTGGGCTAGTTTACGTTTGTGTAGCATGACTTTCTGTTACAAAATTGGTAGGAGGTTTGAGGGATCTGGCAACCCTGTATTTAGTAGTGAGACAACTGATTTTAGTAAAACTGATTAAACAGACATGTTCTTAGCTGATGTGTGACGGTGTTTTGCTCAGGAGGACAGTAAACAGCTGCTGGACTGTACATGATCAGGTGAAGGTGAATAAATACCAGCTGGCTGCTTTTACTGTTTTTACAGCGACGTGAGTAAACGAGAGAAGCCAACGCTGCCTCACCCACTACACGATGTGTACAATCAAAAAGACATGAAATCTGATCTGACTGTCACATTAAAGTCACATGTCCACAGATCTGATCTAGAACCACATATGAAGTGACTCAAATCTGATGTGAAAAGATGGGATTTGACGTCCACACAGTCCAGAAAGATCAGATCTGAGCCACATTAAGGCTAAAGATCAGATCTGAGTCACTTCAGCCTGGTAATGTGAACGTGGCCAATGTTTGAGTATTCTGTTATTCTTTGTCTTTAAAGGCATGTCAGATGTTTGATATCTGTGGCCGAACTCTGTACAGCTCAGTGCTAATCACACAGTTTTTTTTATAGCCTACATTGACGTTAATTGCTCCACACTGACAGACGTGTTGAGAAAACTGACAGCGACAGAGACTCTGATCTCCGGTTTATATGAAAAATCCATACGTCAACAATCGGCTGTCCTTTTTTAAAAGCCGCAGTGTTGACTCAGCTCAGTCAGCCATTAAACTAATGAAATGCTCTAATTGAATCCCAGTGTACTCCTGCTTCTCTCCTCTGTTTGTTTTTCTGGCCCTCTGGATGAATGAAAGGAGAGGCTGGAGTCTTTTATTCTCACGTCACAAAACTTCAAGGTGTGTGTGTGTGTGTGTGTGTGTGTGTGTGTGTGTGTGTGTGTGAGACCAATATCTTAAGTAGTATACACATTAAAGTGCTGGAGTTGTATGAGATGGATGAAGAGGCTGATAAATTGCATTAGTTAGAAAGCTTAGAGGGGATGCTGCCAGATGCAATCGGACCTGAGAGGGTCACGGACCAGCAGGATGGTATGATATCATACAGTCTTAACATCCACAGTGTCTTCAGTCTACCTCAGTTCAGCCCTGCATTCACTCCCCACTTTTCAAAACAGTGCATCTACCAAGCCTACAATGATCATATGTGATCTGCTTTTAGGGATGCACCAATGTTTTGGCTACCAAACATTGTTGGTGAAATTGGACAAATGGCACTTGGGTTTCATGGATATAAAAGCCAAAAAAATTAGGTGTAACTCATTAATTATTCTAAAACTATAAAATGTTTTCAGTTTCAGACAAACTGAGAAATGATGCCTAAGATTTCGGCCAAAAATACATAAATAATTTTTTAATACTTTTAAAATTTCAAAAGAGAAATAAAACCTACATTTTTAAGCCAAAAATAAATCTATTTATTTAAAATGTATTTAAAAATAAAGTAATATATAAAACAATATAGTTTGATGTTTTTAGCAGAAACAGAAATACAGATTCAACTTTAGGGCACAGAAACTTATAAAAGTAAGACATTTTAGGCAAATTGAAAATGAAGCCTAAAACAAATTTAAATATATAAGAAAATGTAAAACCGGTAAAGTTTTATGTACAAAAGAGGAATAAAGTCTAAAATTTTGATATAAATATTTTTATTAAAAGGTGAAATTCCTTTAGTTTTCATACAAAGGAAAATGTAGATCAAAAAATGTAAATATGACCACTATGACCAACGTGACTTTTGAACGCGCCGGCAAGGGGCCTCCATGTTGTGTGGAAGCAGGGCAAGCTCTGAAGGAAGCCAGCGTTTACAAACAACGAAAGGGCTGCAATGTTTTGCCTTTAACTGTTTTACTTTATCAGAATTCTGTCAGCAGAGACCAGGGGATCACATTCCACAAGTATGTATTCATTTTAAAATGATTTATACGTAATAATCTGTGAATTACAGCCACAATCTCTGACCTACACACTTGACGTAGTTTTAAGTAGACATTACACTAATAGTCAGGCTTGCATCAAACCAACAACACTCATGAAGTTAGTATCACAAACATGAACTCTTACTGTAAGCAAATGTAGATATGCATCAGAAGTCTAAACTACTAGACTAGAGGCATTTTTAACAACAATGATGCAGTGTCAGTGTTGTCAATGTTGTGAACTTGGCAGTGCCAGTGGGTAGCCCATCAAATTGTCTTGTAAGTTATAGACAACACCTTTTAAATTACTAAAAAGTAAAATTAGTAGCAGCATAAATAGAGCTTTACAATGTGTTTACTGTAACATTAAATGAACTCGGATGATAGCATTGAACATTTCTACATTTACTTTAATATGTATGAGGTCTCCGTGTTCTTTACTTTGGATTAAGACAGTCGACAGGTTGAAAAAATTATAATTTGTGTAGAGCCATCGGTCACTAGCTAGTAGCAGCAAGGCAAGAAAACATGGCTATATTTATGTCAATGGCCATGCGATAGCAGCATTACACAATTTCATTCTTTGTCTTCTTTGTAAATAACTTACATTTTGAAAATCGAAGTTAGCGAAGTTAGAGCTTTGAGAATGCAGCAGTTCTGGTCATGTGCCATTGTTTACAAGCTTCACTTTCACACAACATGGTGGCTCCATGACGTCACGCCGGCCTCAGTGCTAGCGAATAGGCAGCGTCCTATCCAGTAATATAGATCATTGACTATGACAAATACTTTTACTTTGTAAATACTTTTACGTTATCAGCGTTAAAATGCTTAACAAATTATTTCAATGGAAATTCACCTGAACTACATTGATTGAAAATTGTTATATCTTTATTATTTTTTTGCTGCAAATAGTATAAAAAAAATCTCAGATTTGTAGAAAAAAATTAAGTTTTGTCCTGTTGAAAGGATCAGGGTTATTTGTAACAAAAGTTAATAAAATATTTTTTTACAAAGTTACTGTCACTATAAAGCAATAGAAAATGTCTATATTTTTACTATTTATTATTTGTGAAAAATATTTTCATATGCAAATATATGAAAATGTAAATATTTGAATATCAAATCTGATTAATATTGCGCTCAGCATCTTGTAATAACATGTAATAACTTTCAATGAGTCCGTTATCTAAAGTGTTTCATCATATTTTATTCCTCAGTTAGATCATTAAAATCATCATTACAATAATCATGGCTCATGACCACATGTTTTCATCATATAGAAGACACATGTAGTGAGGTCACTGAGGCCGCAGGCAGCAGACAGGTAATCAGCACTCTTCTTTGCTTGACAATAATGAGGCAGCTTGATTTTTATTAGCCTTCCTTATTTTCTACATACTGCACCAATCAGCAGGACATTACTCTGATTATTTTCAGCATATGGAGAAGTAAGACCCCATTTCCCACCTCAGTCTGAGAGATGATTCAAACTGACCTCTCACCCCAGGCCAGACATACATCCTCACAAGGGGCTGATTGAGGTCCAGTTTCAGAGATGGATCATTTTTAGCACTCTTGATTTATTTGTACTTAAAATGCTGAGATTCTTCTCTCACATCTCCCTGTTAGAGTAGTTTATCATGGGGACGGCAATGATGAAATATTGTACACGTCTCCTCAGTGATAAAACTCTCAAATCTGGATGGCAGTAAAATTACTGCAGGGTGAGAAACTTTCTAGTGGGCTGTATTTCCTAAGAACCAGATCATTTTCTCAGAGTTGGAGGAAGAAAACACTGACATGGATGATCACTGAATAAAAGGAACTCCTGTGCCATTATCACTGCAAACTACCCATCCCCACTCTCCCCTCCGACATCTTAGAATGAGAAGCGGGAAAACAAATCAAAAGGCTGCTTAAAAATGCAAAGATAGCAATGATTCTAGCACTGTGTTCTGTGATAAGTTTGTTAATTAAAATGTTATTGTACTTGAGATTTGTATTGGCAAAAACCTGGAGATTCAATAACCATGATACAATGGTACCTCGGTTATTGTTTTCCCTGGTTATTCATAAAATTAGGTTATCATGACCTTTTTTGGGGGAATTTTTGTCCCAGTTATTGTTCATCTGCCCGGTTTTCGTTGGCGTGCCCATGTGACTCGCTGCTAATTTCACAAAAACAAAGCATAAACCCATGCATTCATCATTCATTCTGCCTTTGTTTCTCATTGATAACACTTAAAACAAACTAAAACACATCACACTAATGCGACAGGGTGCAACGCTACTGCCTGAAAATGGTTGGTTAAACAAATAGCGACAGAACCCTGAGAACAGGTGTACAAACCAAACGCTGCTGGCTGGCATGCTCTAAAACAGAACATAAACCTGTAAGAGTGATGTTAAATGTTCATTTATCCATGTCATTAGTCTTTTGTATTTGTTTCTCATTGTGTTCTGTATGTAAAACTATAATTATTCTATATATATCTTTACATGTAAACTTTTCATTAAAATGATGGAATGATACAGTATCACAAAACTCATGTGTATCAACGTGTATAAGACTAAGTAATGTAAATTTGGGAGCAGTGTTTGAAGGAGTAAGACCCCTTATCCCACGTAGATGTTTGCCTGGAATGGAAGGGGGGGTGCTGGAGGAATTCTTCCCCCTGGGCGCCAAATGAGCTAGGACTGCCACTGCTGATCAACCTACCTCTCACTATGCCTAACTGGTTGATTTGTGTGTCCATCAGCATTTTGTGTGAAACTGACCAATGGAGGTCATTAAATCTGATCCATGTCAGAAACGTTTCATTCTTATCAGTCCCATGTTCCAGTTGCATTGAATGTCAAAAGTTTACAGCTTATTACAAATTTTCTATTTTATTCACAAATCACAGAACATATATGAAGTCAAGACTTTGGTGACCAATGAAGATGTCAACAGTGAAGGTATGTTTTCACAAGAAGAACTTCACATCATGTTGTATTCAAGTACCTTTAAATTCTTATTTAAGATCAAGAAGGTGTCCTAAGATCCCAAAGGGTTAGTACTGTGGCTGATCAAGGTGTACTCTGGATTTATTGACTTGCTCTTGTCTTTGTCTTTCCTTCGCTCTGCTTCTGCAAAGGCTCAGAACCTTTTTCAATTGCCTGTGGAGAGAACTGAGAAACGCAGAGTCAGAAAGTTTAAACTGTTCCCAGTAACTACCCTTCTCCTCCTCTCTGACTGTGCTTTTTATTAACGGCCTTCTGATGCAACTGACCGATAGTTTCCAACTGCACTTCCCCTGAAATATACAGCACTGGGGTATCTGCCATTTAATTCTCCCGTTATGTCACTCTTTTTAAGAGAGAACGTAAGCCAAGAGCGACCAATATCCTTCCCAGAGATGAGCGCACTGTATTGATGGAGAAGACTGGGCTAATGTTTTTAGCCTTCTGGGTGTCCATCTGTGAGCATTTTTCCAGTGTCATCACCACTCTGTTTAAGTAGCTGCAATGGCTTCTTCGGGCAGAGCGGAGATAATGCTGGCTATTTATCATGCAGGAATTCAATTTCAGACCCACAATCCTCCTCATAAAAGAGTTACCAATCCATATATCAACCATTTAGTTGTCTGTTTTCATGAGCGGGAAATCATTTGTATGCATTTTATTTATTTATCGCACTTGGTGGGGGGGTTGGGGGTGCTGGATGTGCCTGCAGGGCGGAGGAGAAAAATAGCACCGCAGACGATTAGCTGGGGAGGCAGGAGAAAGTGGAGCGCGAGTGGAAGTCGACTTCCTGCACACATCCAGCTCTTGTTCTCTTGTTCTCTCTCTCTGCAGCAGTCCCGCTACTGGCCTACAGCCTATTAGTATTCTTTTAGTCACTGGTGGGAATGTCAAGGGCATCCGGATCACTGTTAAAATGTGCTTTAATAACAACCTGTTTGCGTTTGTCATTTTAGCCCCAAATCGAGCCAAAGCTGTTTGGGGGAAAAAAATCTGCAATCACGGAAAATGTTGTATTCTCACTCTATCACTCTGTTGCTCCTCGGCAACTGTCTGGCTTCTTACTCTCATAGCCGTGTCTGTTTTGACCCAGTTATCACGTCGGATTACATAAATGCCTGGTTTGTTTTGATATTAACTCTTTCTTACAACACGCTGAAACAAGCTGAGAAGTTCTGCGGAAAGTGTGATTTTAAAGTCACTTTTTGAGTCATTGAAGAGTGCAGTACACTGGCAGTCCTAGTCTGAGTGATCAGCATCTACAGCAGGGGTGTCAGTCAGATTTCAGTCCTGGAGGGCTACACAGTTTGGTGAGCTTCCTCATCAAACACACCTGATTCAACTAAGCAGATGACTTTTTTAACTGTAGAGTCAGAGCAGAGAAATCGCCTAATTGTGCTGGACACTGAGTTGGAGACCCCTGATCAACAGGTTCACCAGACATATATCCTCTCAGCTTCAGCATCATTTGTGTTGACAAGTATTGATCAGTTTCAAATATTTTTATTGAGAAGCAGAAAGTACAGTGGTAACCCTACTTACGAGTTTAATCCGTGCAGGAGCTGAGCTCGTTAGCTGGATGCATTTTCCCCATAAGAATACATGTAAAAGTGATTAATCTGTGTCAGCCGACCAATATACAGTATACTTTAATATGCTTAGTAATGTGTTTATATGGGTTTTTTAAAACATAAATGTGACGACGAGGACGACACTCGTGTAGGCTGGCCACTAATGAGAGGGAGACCGGCGGTGCTCGTGTAGGCTGGCGGCTAAGGAGGACAGGAGGACTGCCGTACGTGTATGGCATGGTTCCACTTATATGAAAAGTAAAATTTATCTAACTTTCTTGTTCACTACCTTTTGCTACCTTAGCGTCGCTTTCAACAGGCACTTTCACTTTTACTGTATAGCGGTCAAAGGTATTGACTGACCTCTTCTTCTACGGTAGCATCTAGGAGATGCTACAACTGCAGCGCCCCTAGTGGTTTGGCATACTTGAAGAAATTTACTGAGTAATTAAATATAAAGCTACTCGTTACTTGGAATTTTATTCGTTACTTGGAACAAAAATATTCCAAGATCTCGACTCGTTACCTGGAATACTCGTAATGCTCGAGGGATGCTCGTAAGTAGGGTTACCACTGTATATAAAAAATACAACCATCATTGGCTTATTCTATGCGTCCCACCCACCCAGTGCTTCTCAGGCTGTCTTACATCTTGTTTCAAAAAAGAAAAAAATTAGTTGCCACATCAGACAAGTTATGATCATATTGTCATTGTTATGAAGGAATTAGCTAGGGCTGTGGCAATAACCACGTTTCAGCAATACTGTGATGATGTTACACATGAGGCCACCTTCTCATCACCAGATCATTGAACCTGATACAGAATGTTAATCAGACCTAATTACTGCCACAGTATATCCCTATGACTTTTACCAAGACCATTGTTAATCCAATGTTGAGGGTTCCCCAGTGATCGTCATCGTTTCTTTTGCATTGTATCTGCCACTGTTTTATCTCCATGGTTGTGTTGTTTTTTTATCCTAGTGTCTTAGAGGGTTTACCATGGTAATTCTGATGGGTGAAGGGAGTTCCCCCCACAGGGATTGTCATTCATATTGTTTTGATTTGTTGGGAGTTTCCTGGGGTGAACATTGTTTTTATCATGACTGTTGTTTTGTTTCTTGGCTGACTGTGAACTTTGTTTGATCACCGTAGAGGTCTGCGCGGGACTGATTTTTTAGTCCCGCTCCCGCATGTTTTCGTCCCGCTCCCGCCCGCTCCCGCCATAAAATCGTCATATTTATCCCGCTCCCGCCCGCCACATAAACGTGTCTGTCCGCTCCCGCCCGCAGTACTCACGTGCGAGTTGAGTTTAGTTTGTCCTCCAGTGTGTGTGGGATGCTCAAGCAGTCTCTTTCAGAAAGACAGAAAGAGGGGCGGATGTTGCTGGATTGGTTCTGGGTTGGATGTAAGATCCGTAGATACTGAGAAAAAACCTGGAGTAATTGCTCCATAGCTCCACCCCAGTACTGCCCCTGATTCTCACATCAATCTGATTAACTATACAGAGCTTAAAACTTACTTAATCTGCTGATAAAGAAAAAAATGACTGAGCACATCCAGCATCATACAGAACAGTCTGTTCTCTCCTTAACAAGCATTTTTACATGAAACCAGATACATATATAACACACTCTGAGCTGCTGATGAGATCAGTGTTACTGCACATCTCACAGACGGTAAGTTACTCACATAAACAAATTAATCACATCTACCAACACAGGATGATGACTATTAATAAAACACTAAGACAGCACAAAACAACTGCATAACATAACCGATATGAACAATTTATAACTGTTTTTTAACCGTGTCGATCCCGCAAGTACTTCTGGGTGATGATGTCACCATCGACATGGCCAATCAAATCTAATATTTAAAAGTATGGCCTAATGAATAATTATTAGTGCAGAGAGAGCCCGTCTCTCTCTCTCTCTCTCTCTCTCTCTCTCAAAGCACCCGCGCCTTTGTATGTGTGTGTGTGTGTGTGAGAGAGAGAGAGGGAGAGAAAGCGCGCGCACGTTTGTGTGTGTGTGTGTGGGCAGGGAGATGAAACGTCTGTTCACCTGACGCTCCGCCAGTGTTTTGACTTCCTTACTGACTGTTTAGCTGCATGATTCTAATCATTTTCTAGACTATTTATTAATTTGTGGGATTTTTCGACATTGACGTCTCGTCCCGCTCTCGCGACGACTGACTGACTGACCGACCGCTCCCGCAAGAGACGATTAATTGTTGTCCTGCGCTGCAAGGTATTGTAACGGGTCCCGCGGAAGTCCCGCGGTAATGCAGGTCTCTACCATAGTGTTGTTTCATATGCCTTTACCACCCTTTTGGATGGAGGAGACACAAACATCATTTGTATCTCTGTGATTTTTCCTGCAGTGAATGTTGTTTTATGACTGTGTGATGTTGGGTTTACAGTGGCAAACAGTTCTGGGGAGTGGGGCTGTTCCCGATGAACATCATTCCATATACAAGTCACCTGGCTGGACAGATCATCAACAGCAAAACAAATATAAACAAACAATGACAATGGGGTGAAACCCCATTCCACGAGGTGAAAATGTGTATTTGTCATTGTCCGTGAGCTTCTTTTCTCCTGTTCCTGACTCCAGCATGTGCTCCTCTTTCTAATGAGCCATACAACAGTTCTGCTGATGAGCCCGACCTCCAGGATTGTGCACTTACTGTTGCATGATTAACGAGAGCTTGACTCGGAAAGATCAAATGCGGGTCTAGGCACTGCTCCACAGGTCGCTTTGATGAAGGTCCACTGTTATTAATAGCATCCAGCATTTCTCTTGCATTTTCACGGGTGTACTGCCGGACGTTTGTGTGCGTTTGTGTTGCAGTACACACTCACGTGTGTTTGGGAGGCTCCAGCTGTCGGGGCTCAGCGTGCGGCCTGGTCAAGGTCGTCCGTTTTGGAACGTGTTCCATGCATGTTTGACAGTAATTAATTGTGCAGAACTCTGTGCTAGTTCTCCCATCGACTCCTCATATAGATCTCCTCTGAGCCAGCTGACTTTGACAAAGCCACAGATTTGTTAACATGCCTACCCACTTAATAGAACTTGATAGAAAACCATGCCAGATTACATTGACGCCACTCTTTGTCTTTGTTTCTTTCCTTCTGGAGTGATTGAATGACGGCCGAGATATGTCCTGATGAATTCTAATAACACATTTATCGTAAAACTAATTTCTCCTGTCAGGGCTGCCTCATCCACAGTGTTGGAAATGATATGGAGAGGATTTTTCTTACCTGCTAATCTTCATTTTGACTCTTGAGTGACATGCATCATGCTAGCAGAGTCTGCAGTGTAGCTTTTTGATTGTGCTTTTTTTGTTAGTCATTGTCTCTCCAGTGCACTGTCAGTCCTTGTTTGAGTGATCATCTACAGGTTCAACAGGCAAATCATAGCCTTTCAGCTAAAGCACCAGTTGGGGTGAGCAGTATGTATGGTGATAGTGCAGGCACTGACCACTAGGGCACTATATACTTTATATACTTACTAAATACAAAGTAATGTGGTGCCTAAACATGGGAATGCAAAACATTGTGCACCATAGGGGCACCTGCACCCCCCAGAACCACAGGAATACTGAACATCTTTCACTGGGGAGCCATCCCAGCCAAAACATGGAGATACCGAACAGTGTTCACCATGGTGAGAAGGAATAAGGACCAATGGTGCTTTATCACTGCAGTAAGAAAAAAATCCATACTGTTTCAGGTCTACTCACCACTAAAGCCAACCAAGATCAATTTTAGGCTCAAATAAAGAAATATTATGGCCAGAATTACAGAAACATAATTATTTTTATACATCATATTAATAATTAATATTTGAAAATGTTGAGACAGGTTGTGAACATCCACATTTAATTGTTAAAAGGAAGATGAAATTAAGCTTTTCACAACTATTTACAACAAAAAGCAGGTGTGAGGTTCCTTTTCTTGTCCATTAGGTGGCAGCGTTGACAGGTCCTGCGGAATTTTGTGGTTTCTTCTTGAGCATCTCAGATCATGCCTCAAATATATATATATACATACATACATACACAACTATGCTAACTATCTTTTGTGACATTTTAAAGAATTTAATTCAGTTTTTTCCTTGTGGTGTGGCTATGAAGCATTGCTGGTTTCACATTCAGACAACAAATTGTTGCATTTCTAGACTTTTGGTGGATGTTGTAGCCAAACATCTCTACCAACTGGTAGAGATGGCAATATGAAGTTGGAGTTAACCCTTTGGAGTCAGCACTCCCACTGGAGGCATGTTAATGAAATTCCACAAAAAAAAACAAAAAAAACACTTATATAACTGTGCGTGATTTTATCTTAGAAACAAAACTAAACATACCCCGGAAACTTTAAAGGGTCTACTTTTCAAATATATAAAGCTTTAATCGAAATATATTTTGAGATATTTGTGAGAGGTGCTTAAATAAGCAGAGACACATTTGTCAGAGCGAGTCAGACAGCTGCAGTTTTTCTCCCTCCAAATGACGCAATCTGTCATTCATATAATAATGACATGGTAATTCTGAACATTCTATTGGTGGAGTAGTGGCCGTGGAATGTGAACGTGAATAAAGACATCTCACCTGAGGTGAACACGAACAAAACATCTCTCACCTCTCACTTCACATGCATCTCATAAATATTTAATCTAGGAACCACTGAATGAGTGAAATGTGTCAGCCCACAATAATTAAGTTTAACACCTTCTGCAAGTAAGATGGTGACTCAAATGTGCTCTGCCAAAAAGCTGAGCAGAATGTTAGATAGTTTGGTCCCATATGGTCTGCCATTAGCATTGTTTGATTTATAGCTTGTAAAGTAGAATACTCCAGGTAGGTAGACAGCTGTGTCCATTGGTTTTAGGTCTCCCTTATTAAAAATGTCTGCCTTTTGCAAAATAAATCTGAACCTGCAGGATATGACTGCGTTTAATGGAAGTTTACTGTTGCTGTTCAAAGCCCACAGCCTTCATGTACGTGTGACCACAGTCTGTTCCTGCAAACCTTGCTGCACCCATGTGACAGGATTCAGATTTGGCACTAAGCTTATCTCCTTGCAGGCTTTTCCTTTGCTCTTTCCTCTGACATGAGTCCTAATGCTACAAAACTGAGAAGAAGCCTTTTATCTAATATTCCAGACAGCAGCGTTTTTCCCCTTGCAATCTCTAACATCTGTGGCTGGCTAATATGATGGCTCTGCAAGCCTTGTTTGCACCTTTTATTGGCTAATTCAAGGGTGTGCAGATTGTATTTGCACAAATAACTCTTTCCCATGCATGTAGTAGTCCTTTACAAAGAACCAGCATTCATAAAGGTGTGCGTGCATGATACAAATATAAGCTAATGTGGTGATGAAAGCAGTGCTTTTATAAAGAGGGAATCAATGTCTGTGTACTACGTATATTATGTACCTGTATTGCAGGTAAGGCTAGTTTGAATAGTTATTGAGGCTGAACAGTTTGAATGAAAGGCTAATATGTTGTGGCTAATAAGTGTTGTGATTGTATACTTTGCATTGGATTGCATGAATACATCTGATGTGGATCTGCAGTTAAATCAGTGAAGTGAGCTTGGAAGTAGGCATGTATGTGATACCGGACCTTGCTATTGAGCCTTTCAAAGTTGTCATGGACTTAATTCAATGAAAAAATGATGAAGGGAGGTGCAACCCTGATGACTCTTGTGAGTTAGTTAGTGTTTAGAGATTGAAATTGGCTGGGCCCTATGTTTGACCTCATTGATTAATTCATCAAGGGCATTTGATTAGCAGCACCTGGCTTCAACTTACCATCTTAATTTCTATGGGAAGAGTGAGGGTGTACTTTTTTCTCACAGTGCTTCTGCATTCTAGTTTATTCTTTGAATTAAATACTGACATGGTATATTTTTTAGTGTTGTTCATCTGAGGTTGAATCTATCAAATGGTAAGGCCTTGTAAGAATCTGATCTTGCAATTTAACCTGTGGTCTCCAAACTTTTGCATAACATAGACAATTACACTCTTTGTTTATTTAAAAACATCACTGGTAGCAGCATCGTAAAGGCAATGTTCAAAGTGTATGTTCAGTGCGTCTTTAATCTTATGTTTAGTCATGGATCGTCTCAGATATAGCCTTCAGTATTTATGCCAGTGTTGGCACGCTGCCTCTCAGATCCAGTTTAGTTCAAAGATCTTTATAGCAGCACCCTTAGGATGCATGTGATCTCTCTCTCTCTCTCAAAAAAAGATGTGATTACAGACCCCTTTTTGGAGTTTTTTATCTCTCTGTTTTAAATCTCATTTGGTGTCTCATTTTTCCTCATCTTCTGCTTCAGTGCTCATACTCTGCTGAAATCTCTGATAAGAGGATAACCGAATGACAACAAAAGGACTGAAGTTTATTGAAGCGGTGGATTGAAGAAGTAAAAGTTGTGCATTTCCACTGCTTGGTGAAGTTTTGTCAGTGATGGCTCAATCCGGCAGTCATTATACAGCTGCAGAGTGTTGGGCAGGAGCCAGACTAAGTGTATGTGTGTCTAGCACTACCAGCCTCTTCATCACGCTACGCTGATCAGCCTCTGCACTCGTGAATAGCCTGTCCAGAAGCTTGTCTTTCTGCTGCTGGTTCTCCACCTGCTTTGGGAAACATACCAAATTTAGTCCTGTCCATCAATTTGAAGTTTTGCTGTTTTTGCATTTTAGAATATTACGTTTCTGTCCTAAGATTTCATCGACTTCTCAGACCCCGGATTTAACACATTGTGGTCCACTTACAGCTTTTACTGTCATTTATTCTGTCTTGATTATTTTCCAGCTGACTGTTTTTGTTACAGTACCTTTAAAATCAATAAACTCTCAAAAATGAAGGTTCCACTTGGAACATTTGAGGGTTACTTAATAAAATGTATTTGTTTATCTGTATAAAGTGTTCTTCAAAGTCCTTGACCCTGTAGCATCCCCAACAAGAAAGAAGACATTTTTTAGGTGGGTGGGGATTGGGATGGGGTGGGGACATTTTTTTTTTTTTAATAATGCACATGTTAAACTTACAATGAGATGCACTTGATGGTAAATCAGAACATAAACTACAAATGCTAAAACTGTTCAATAACAGCTAATTTAGTTCACTTTTTAAACTCCACACTCATCTGTATGGTGGTATAACAGCACTGATGTTTTTTCAGCATCTGATCCAGTTTATTATTTGTTTATTACCAGCTATGAAGCTGCTGGTTTACATTCAGACAAGAAAATGATGCATTTCTGACCTCTAGTGGATGTTTTGTAGCCTAGCTTAACTCTACCAATTGGTAGATGGCACAATCACATTGTGTTAAGTTCAACATCTTCTTAATTATATAAGGTGCTCTATCAAATAGTAAAAGAGTTAAAAAAAAGTTTTTCAAAGAACCTTAAAAAATATTTCTGGAAGGACTTTTAAAGGTTCTGTCAGTCTGAGGAACCCACATAAGACCTTCCAGGAACATTTTGTGTTAAGAACCATCAAAAAATGAGTGCTACCATTTTACCATAAAGTTCCATCTCAACCATTTGGAAGAGTTGTATATTTTTGTACAACACAAACCAGTTCTCTCTCTCTCTCTCTCTCTCTCTCTCTATATATATATATATATATATATATATATATATATATATATATATATATATATATATATAATATGAAACATGCATTAAAATGTTACATTTTTAATGTCCTCTAGTGGATGTTTTAGTCAAACATCTACCAACTGGTAGAGATGAATCTATGAAGTTTGAGTTAAGTATCACACCTTCAACAAATACGATGTAGTGACTCAAATGTACAAGTAGTCAAGTAGAATGTTAAAGGGTTAAATTATAAATGTACAGTATGTTTGTTGTCTGTTCTTGAATATAATCTGCTTATGTTGTGATAGATTGCATTGTGATTTGGGTTATGAAAATGAGCAACAGAGGAGCAGTACAGGCAGAAAACAAATTTTCCACCTTTGTAAGTTTATGAACTTATCTTAAATGTCACCTGAACAGGTGAGACTCCATTTTCATTCATGAACAGCTGAGAGCTTTACCTTGGAATTCCTGAGATTGCATATTCACTGGCAGAAAGCAAAGTTTGTGATATGGCAAACAAAAGCCTTTAATTTGATTAGAGGTGTAATTTAGTGTGAATGCAGTACCTGAATTTGTGTGCTGTGCACTTAAGCTCCTCATTTAATGCACTGTAGTCTTTTAGTAATCAGCCTGCCATTAGGATTGAAATGGCTGACATTGTGACATAGTGGATGAAATCAAAGCTCCGGTGACTGTTCCTGCCTTTGTGCCAACACAAAAGGGCAATTATAACTATATATTCTTATTTCCATGACAGGAGTGTAGTCACTGTTGTATCTGGATGCATAATGAGACGGAGGTGGGCTTTTCTTTGCTGTGTTATATTCCTTCATTTTCTTTTCAAAGTCCTTTTGTGTTGCCTTTAGATTTGGAAAAAAAGGGGAAATTAAAAATGCACATGCCCTCTTCTCCAAAGCATGAAAGTCCAGGAGCTTCAGGGAGATGCAAAACAGTTTTTTTTACATGTTCATGTCATTATTATCATATTGATGATAAAACTCATGAAGTGCAAATGTCCTCCGCAGTAGCTCCAGTTTCATTCCCCAAAGTATTAAAGTCAGAATTAGCATTGTGAAGGTCAAGGACTCCAAATAACAGAACATCTAATGTTGGGTAATCAGCTCCCAAACAATGCCTGCTGAAGCATAAATGAAAAGGAATGAGTTTGCATGCACGATGATGGGGTTGAATTACACAATGATTAGCATTAGCTCAGTGAATGGCACAACGGCCATAATTAAAATGCAACTAGAGCTGTTAGCTTGGATTCCTTCCTTTGACCAGTGTCACTTTACCCTCAGCTTTGCTCTTCATAACCCACTTCCACCAGTGTTAACTTTCTTCACTTTATCCTAATGGAACAAGGACGATATTACGCTGATTGATCTCATGTCTGTTATCTTCTAAAATTACCCTGAAGGGAAATTACTCACAGTAGAGTTAAAAGTACAGTACTAAAGCTGCTCAATCAATTTCAGGCCAGTTTGGGTGGGCAATGTGACAAGAGTTACAGTATCATTTACTTGAAACCATTTTCAAAACCTAGACTCCAAAATCTGCTGCTTTTAGTTTACAACTGGCACTACGAAGCTAAACACTACAACAAAATAGTAAGCTAAATAGCCCAATCGCGTTGTAAAAATAAAAATTAAAACTTAAAACTAAAACTAAAAATTAAAACTGGAGTGGGCGCTCCCGCCAGTGGCATATTAACAAAATTCCGCAAGAACACTTATCCAAAAACAAAACATACCCCGGAAACCTTAAAGGGTGTACTTTTCAAAAATGTAGCTTGTATCAAAAGATTAGATTGTTGTGAGAGGAGCTTAAATAAGCAGAGACCCATCTGTCAAAGCGAGTCACACCGCCACTGCCTGCCTGTGGCCCCGTCTGGGGCATAGGCTGCCGACCAGCTCCCGCCAAGCATCTTTATTCTAGGCGAGTCTGTCCAACTGTCCCCATGTCTTGCCCATCTACTTTGCGTCTGCATTCAGATGTCGACGCCATGTATTTTGAGGCCGTCCTTTCTTCCTTCTCCCCTGGGGGTTCCAGGTGAGGGCTTGCCTTGTGATGTTGGATGCAGGCTTGCGGAGGGTATGGCCTAACCATTGCTAGCGTCTCTGAAGGATATCTTCTTCAACGGGCTGTTGACTTGTTCGTTTCCACAGTTCTTCATTACTCATCTTATCTGGCCAACGGATTCTGAGGATCTTCCTAAGGCAGGTGTTAATGAAGACCTGGATTTTCTTTGTGGTGGTGACTGTAGTTCTCCAAGTTTCTGCTCCATACAGTAGTATTGGCTTTACGATGGTGTTGAATACCCTGATCTTGGTGTTGACTTCGCTGGTTTCCCAGATGTTTTTCGGTTGGTTAGAAGCTGCCCTCGCTGTGCCGATGCGGATTCTGACGTCTGCCTCTGTTCCTCCCTGCTTGTCCAGGATACTGTGAAGATAAGTGACACTGTCCACTTCTTCCAACGCCTCACCATGGACTGTGATGGGTGTCTCACTGGCTACATTTGTCTTGAAAACCTTGCTCTTCCCTCTGTTGATGGTGAGGCCCAGTCTAGCTGAGTCTTCTGCAACAATGTTTGTCTTTTCCTGCATCTGTTGTTGGGTGTGAGAGAGAAGAGCCAGGTCATCTGCAAAGTCGAGGTCGTCCAGCTGTTTCCAGAGTGTCCACTGAATGCCGTTTTGCTTCTGGTCCATCAAGGTCTTCATGATCCAGTCTATGGCCAGTAAAAACAGGAATGGCGAGAGTAAACAGCCCTGCCTCACTCCGGTTTTCACTTCGAAGGCGTTGGTGAGCTGTCTGCCATGTACCACTCTGCAGGTCATCACGTCGTATGACTTCTGGATGATTCTGGTGATCTTCTCGGGCACTCCATGGTGTCTCAGTAATCTCCAAAGGGTCTGCCTGTCAACGCTGTCAAATGCCTTCTCATAGTCGATGAAGTTGACATAGAGAGGCGAGTTCCATTCCAGGGATTGTTCCAGGATAATGCGAAGTGTTGCGATCTGGTCCATGCACGATCTTTCCTTTTGGAAGCCGGCTTATTGATCATGGAGATGTGGGTTGACTGCGTCCTTTATCCGGTTCAGCCGGATGCGGTTAAACACCTTTCCTGGGATGGACAATAGTGTTATTCCTCGGTAGTTGGAGCAGGAACTGAGGTCGCCTTTCTTTGGGAATTTGATGAGTCAGACAGCTGTACATAATTTCCCGCCAAAAGTCTGCTCTGTGATTCATATGATAATGACACGGTAATTCCAGACGTTCCATTGGTGCATTCCAGCAGCCAGAAATCTGTAGAATTTTGTCAACAAAAGCCTCTCATCTGAGGTGATCCTGAACAATAGACCTGTCCTGAGTGCTTCACACCTATCTCATAAATATTTAATGTAGGATTAGTGGCTGAGTGAAAACAGTCACCTCACATTTCTTAAGCTTTAGAATTAAATTCACAAACAATTTCTCAAATGTAATGACCAATGTGTAGCCAACACCTCTGTTTATACAGTTCTAAGTTCAAAAGTCTTGACTAGAAATGTTTAGAGTGTTTGTTCATAATATATCTGCACATCTGAAAATAGGTTTTTGGAAAGTCTAAGTTTAGAGCAGATTTAATCAAAATATAGATTTATGACATTCTTACTGTTTTGACACTGTAGTTGCTGAGTTTATACTGAACAAAAGACCGAGTAACACTTTGGGATTAATAATTTTAGATGTGTGTAATTTGTAAAAAAAAAATCAATCTATACCAGACTACATCAGAGTGTCTGAAACACCCTTAGACTCCAGGGGCTTAAGACACTTTATTATTTACTGTGAACTTTAAAAATATATTAATAACTTATGTAACTGAATGTTAGCATTGTGCACAGAGCAGTGAGTGCTGATCTAAAGTGAGTTTTAGTGATGATGGTAATAAATATGGAGGAATCTGATCCAAGATCAATCTACTACCAGCCCTACTGCTGTCTGGGGTGCCTGTCTGTCTACTTGTGAGGTTTTATTAATTTTTAAAGCCTAAAATTTAAAGCCTGAAAATGTGAGACATATCACATGTATTTTTGACCAATTTTTCTGTTCTTGATTGTTGTTATTTGTAAAGGCACCCGCGCTACACTATCTGCCCTGGATTGAAACACACTTTACATATAACACACCTGACCAACAGCTCTGAGCTTTAAAACCTCATGGAAGTTTCTTGAAAACTGCTATATCATGAGAGAGGTGGGAGTTTCTTGGGAACTAGATGTAAACAAACATGGCGGATGACAGCAAAAGCATTGCAGTGCTAGTTGAAAGAGCTTTCTGCTCAGAACCAAGCCATGAGAAAGAAAAGGAAGTGGATGAAACCATAACATCACACATTATAAAGACAGTCAAAGCTCATCAAGTCCACTCCGCTTGCGATTGAGCTGGTGTGCTTTTAACTTCCATACACACTGTCAAGCTCTGTAAAGCTTGACTCCCATTGGTTGATGATCTTTCAGGTGTGATGTCAATGTGGCACTTTACACCAGAGAATTGCCATCCATCTCACACTATAAGATACTGAGTCATAAATATTGAACTGTTTTATATTTTATATTATATATTTTGACTGCACCTGAGGAAGATTTGTGACCCCGCCAGGGAAAACCAGGTCAAAGTCTTTTTTTTTCCAAAATTTTTGTTTTTCAAAACAGCTTTTTTGTGAATTAAAGTTTTGTTTTTGATCAAAATATGTACTACGATAGATATCTGAGACTATTATCTTTCATTTACAGCAATAATACCGAGTGGCTAAGTTTTGTCGCTAATGTGAGTGACACGATATTGACACGACATCTCAATAAGTTGCCCGGTGACTTTGACCTGGTTTTCCCTGGCGGGGTCACATTTTAGGAATAAAGATGGGATTATTGACACCCCAAACTACAGGATAATCTGGGAAAGTAATTGGTTATGATCACTCTGAAATCAGGAGACCTTTTATGATTTCTGGGAGGAGCAAATCAGCCTCAAAATTGGCCCGATTATCCTGTATTGTGAGCCAGGCTTACATCATACTGTGTTCTATCCACAACCAATAGTCTGTGAGACATTAAGATTTGGATACAATTTTAGTTGGTTGAGAAAATGTTTAGTTGGGTGTATACAGTATATTTATATATATATATATATATATATATATATAGTCATGGCCGAAAGTGTTTGCACCCCTGAATTTTTTCCAGAAAATGAAGTATTTCTCCCAGAAAATTATTGCAATTACACGTTTTGTTATACACATGTTTATTTCCTTTGTGTGTATTGGAGCAACACAAAAAACAGAGGAAAAAAGGCAAATTTGACATAATTTCACACAAAATTCCAAAAATGGGCCGGACAAAATTATTGGTACCCTCAACTTAATATTTGGTTGCACACCCTTTGGAAAAAATATCTGAAATCAATTGCTTCCTATAACCATCAACAAGCTTCTTACACCTCTCAACTGGAATTTTGGACCACTCTTCTTTTGCAAACTGCTCCAAGTCTCTCATATTTGAAGGGTGCCTTCTCCCAACAGCAATTTTAAGATCTCTTCACAGGTGTTCAATGGGATTTAGATCCGGACTCATTGCTGTCCACTTTAGAACTCTCCAGCACTTTGTTTCCATCCATTTCTGGGTGCTTTTTGAAATATGTTTTGTGTCATTGTCCTGCTGCAAGACACATGATCTAGGACGCAAACCCAGCTTTCTGACACTGGGCCCTACATTGTGACCCAAAATCCTTTGGTAATCTTCAGATTTCCTGATGCCTTGCACACAGTCAAGGCACCCAGTTCCAGAGACAGCAAAACAACCCCAAAACATCTTTGAATCTCCACCATATTTAACTGTAGGTACTGTGTTCTTTTCTTTGTAGGCCTCATTCCATTTTCGGTAAACAGTAGAATGATGTGCTTTACCAAAAAGCTCTATCTTGGTCTCATCTGTCCACAAGATGTTTTCCCAGAAGGATTTTGGCTTACTTACAATCATTTTGGCAAACTGCAGTCTAGCATTTTTATGTCTCTGTGTCATCAGTGGAGTCCTTCTGGGTCTCCTGCCATAGCGTTTCATTTCATTCAAATGTCGATGGATAGTTTGAGCTGACACTGATGCACCCTGCGCCTGCAGGACAGCTTGAATTTCTTTGGAACTTGATTGAAGCTGCTTATCCACCATCTATCACCAGGACTATCCTGCGTTGCAACCTTTTATCAATTTTTCTCCTCCGTCCACGTCCAGGGCGAATAGCTGCAGTGCCATGGGTTGTAAACTTCTTGATTATGTTGCACACCGTGGACAAAGGAACATCAAGATCTCTGGAGATGGACTTGTAACAATTAGATTATTGATATTTTTCCACAATTTTGGTTCTCAAGTCCTCAGACAGTTCTCTTCTCTTTCTGTTCTCCATGCTTAGTGTGGCACACACAGACACACAAT
>BRDA01050003.1:0-11243 GCA_036984385.1 Crenuchus spilurus
GCCGGTATTTTTGTTGGTGGAAACGCGCCGAACGGTTCAAAATTAGGTTCTTGAACCAGAACGGTGCCGGTTCCATGTTGGTGGAAAAGCGCTATATGAGGAGATGTTTAGATGGTTGAATAATGACAGGAACTGTGCAGAAGCTGGAACAGTAGTAGTGATCAGTTTAAACCAGAATCTTGTAAGACTGTAATTCTCAATAAATTATAAACATGAGGAATAGAATGAACAGCAGTCTGATCTGTAGTAAAACTTCTCTCTGGCTGGTTTTATTCTGTACCAGAGTTTCTCTGATATTGCCAGGCTGGAGGCTGGGACAACGCAGTGCAGACACACATGCAGAGTTGAGAATAAGCAAATGGATTTACTAAAAAAGACATAACGCTTTGTGAGGACACGCCGTTCAAAAGAGCGCTAATTGCCCTCTCAGCAGGGTAGCAGGAAACCGACTGATGAACATTTGTTAGAAACCTTCGCGTTTCTAGTGTTAAATGACAAATCCTAAGACTAAACAAGCTAACAAAACAAAGTCAATCTCAAACTAAGGATCAGGAGATAAATCTAGTGAATATACAACATGGCAAACACAAGGGTAATGTCAGTAGTGAGCACAGGGCTAACAAAACAAGGGTATTATAAAGAGAGGACAATCATTGGATACAATGTGGAACAGGTGGAAACAATAATGAGCATAACTAGACTAACAGGAAACAATGACCAAATAAGGATACAAATAACAAGGAAGTGAGATAAGCAGTAAATAAAGACCATAAAAGGAGAGTGCATACATAAACAAGACTGCAAGGGGGCAAAGTGTGACGGATATAAAGACTGATTATGATGAATGAATATTTATGTAAACAAAGAAAATTCTCTAAAAGTCATATGAAAATAAGTCAAACTGTTTGTGAAATTGTCATGAACAAAGTTAATGTTGTGTAGAGCAGCACTAGTTTACTTGATTGTTATAATTACAGTTCAGTGTTTCCGGAGCTTTGATACAGATCAGAGATTAAACTTATTTTTAGTGAATCTGCTTCAGTGTGGTTTTATAAAACAGAATTAATAGCCACCTGACAGCCATTCAGAAAAAAAAGTATTTCTCTTCTCCAGGGCGTAAAGAGATATAATCAAACTTCTTTCTCCTCATTAGGCACAAACTACAAGTGTCACAAAGATCAAACAGAACCAGAAGATGCACGCAGGATGTATAAAACAAGAATTATTAGCAGGCTAATCTGAAAACGTTCTCCACAAGACAGGCAAAAAATCCAATACACAATAATTGCTAACTGGAACAGATGAATATAGAACAAGACTCACTCAATAACAGGAATAACAACAAAACTAAATAGGAACAAACCAACAGGAACAATAAACACTATGTGAGAACTGCAACAGAATGATACAACAAGAAATCAGACAGAAAAACTAAGAAAGACAAGACAGGTGAGATAAATAAACACAGAGGGTTAATACTAGGAATACTAAGGTGTATGTCAGATGAGAGACAGCTGTGCAGAGAGTCATGTGACAGACACATCCAGGGGTTCTGTGTACTGCAGGTTAGGAGATGCTGGTAGTAATCAGGGGAAGTCACATGAGAGGTAAAATGGCTGAGGATCATGGGAGTTTGAGTTCAAAATAGGAAGCCGGGGCTTAGTTAACAGAGGAGCGTGACAATGAGCTTATGATGTCTGAACTTCTACTTTTGTAGTAAAGAGAGAATCAGCTCTGATACTTTCATCATTTCATATCAACAGTAAAACCAACAGTGATGGTGAGACCTCAGAGCACCGTCTACACTGGAGACACAGTGACTCTGACCTGTCAACTGCAGACGTCTACTGGATGGAGGTTTAACTGGTACAAGAACCCACCAGATCATCACATTTATACTAATGAAGCACCAGATTATACTGTTGTACCTGAAGACACAATCAGTGTAAAAGTGATGAATAAAGGAACAATAGGATATTATTGTGCAGCACAAAGTGAAAAAGTCACCACAGAATACAGTGAATCAGTCAAGATTACAGTAAAAGGTAAGTCAGACTTCTTTTACTAAGAACGTGGTTTTGATTTGAGAAAGATTACAGATGAATATTCTGCAGTTATTCTACATTATTCCATGTTGTTGAGTAGTGTCATGTGTGTTCAGCAGTGTTGCGAATAACGGCGTTAAAAATAACGGCGTTAGGTAACGACGTCATTTTGTCAGTAACGAGATAAAATAATTAATACCTTTTCCTGTCGTTATAACGCCGTTGACGTTACTGGTCATTAAAAGCGGTCCGTTACTTTATACTGATATACTAACAGTAATCCGAGTGGACCTCTGCCCAGGCTAGTGAGGAGTAACAGGTTTTACACCGAGAACTGTGACCTGTCGAGATCTGTGACTTGATAGAAGAAGTCACAGATCCCGATAGGTCACAGTTCTCGGTGTAACACCTGTTTAACTCAAGTCAGTAAGCGATTGGCTAAGAGCCAGTGTTTTTACACGTGTGCCGAGAGGCAGAGGAGCAAGCCGAAGAAAAGTTAGCATTTTCAAGGTGGCGATATAAACATTATTTTAAATACATTGAGGTTAAAGGCAAAAACGTGCATGTAATGTGTACATTATGTCCTCGGGCGAAGACTTTGTCGACATCCACTGTAAGCAACTCTAATTTAATAAAGCATCTCACAACGACCCACGCAGCTACAAAGTTAGCAACCACTGTCCACTAGCAAAGGACTCGGGGCAAAGTCCGCCAAGCAGCAAAGGCTTGATTTTTGAAGAATAAGACTATAGAGGTTTTGTTGTTAAGTTTACTTCTGTTGTGAACAAACCAGTTGTCTCAGGTTGAGAGAATTTAATTGAATTTGATAGATGCAAATGCACTTTATATAGTGTAACTGTTTACTTTTGCAGTTTTTTTTTTTTTTAAACAAAGATTTGGTATTTTAAAGGATTTTATCCTGCACTGGGCTGTTGATGTGCAATAAATATCAAAAGTTATGTACAAACACCTTTCTGATCTACTCATTTCAACTGACTCTGAAAACTGCTTTTTCAAAAAATCCTTATTCTTTGACAAATAACTTTTTTAACTGTAATGCAAATAGTTACTTTCCCTGGTAAAAAGTTACTTTTATTATAGAGTAATTCAGTTACTAACTAAGTTACTTTTTTGAACAAGTACTGAGTAACTATAATTACTTTTTTAAAGTAATGTTCCCAACACTGCTGGTGTTCAGTGTGTAAGTGTCTACAGTGTTTGTTGTGTTTGTACAGAGAGACCAAAGGCTAAAGTGAGAGTTCAGTCAGCTGAGCGTGTATTCAGTGGAGACACAGTCACTCTCATATGTGACATAAACAGTGGAGATAACTGGAGTTACGAGTGGTTTAAGAATAATAAACCTCTCAGTGATGTTCAGAAGAAGAAGGAATATGTCATCTCTAATGCTGATCAGTCTCATGAAGGTGTTTATACCTGTAAGGGAACACAATCAACAGAGCCACGTTACTCAGAGACCAGTGATGCTGTTACACTGACTGTATCAGGTGAGACTCTCTTCTTTCTCACATTATTTATACCTTTAACAGATAAAAGTTTAAAGCTGCTTTATACTGCAGAAGAAGTGATAGAAGAGGATCAGCAGTTTGTTAAAAGTACAATTTAATGTAATTCTCTGTTAAATACAGTGTCTTATAAACTCCAGTCAGTTGATAATCAGTCACACACTGACTGTATGAGTGAGAGTTTAGAGTGTGTTCACAGTCAGAAAGTGTGAGATACAGTAAAAGGAGATGTTTAGATGGTTGAATAGTGACAGGAACCTGAGCAGAAGCTGGAATAGTAGTTTAAACCAGGATCAGTTTAAACCAGGATCTTCTCTCTAAACTGGACTTAATAGACTGTAATTCTCAGTAAATTATAAACATTAGAAATAGAATGAACAGCAGCCTGACTGGTAGTAAATCTTCTCTCTGGCTGATTTCATTCTGTAGAGTTTCTCTGATATAAAGATTAATTATTCAGTTACAGTGATTTGAGTATCACTATATACAGTGCAAGAAATATAAATACAACATCAGTGCAGTAACATAAGAACAGCCGTGTAAGTATGATGATATAAATGCTGATATAATGATGAAAATGTATGATTTTGTTAATTAATGTGATAAACATAATTATCACTAGTGAAGATTGTTCATCTTGACTAAAAGTACATGTGAGAATTATATAAAGGATAATGGCTGCTGAGGTGTCCAGTAATATAAATTAATAGACTAGATGGAGGTAAAGAACTCCACGATCAAATCAGAGTAAAATTTACTCCACAAAGTTCAATAATTCAGTGTAATGAGCAGTGGCAGCTGCCCAGGGTGGCACAACATCAGGGGCGCCACAAGGATGGCCTGTCCCACCCCCGAGAGGTTATATGAAGCGCCCTTGGTACCATTGCATTGCTGGCTGATGTTCGTCTTGTGGGGGGGTGGCGGGGGCTGTTGCAGAATGTTTGAGTCGGTGGGTTTACTTGTAAACTGTTGGTCAATCAACAGCAGGTGGTGAGGTGCTTGCAGCAGTTGCGTCGTGGGTGAGGTGGGGTGGAGTTGGGCCATTGTGGAAGGAGAGGTGGGTGCTAGAGGGGTTGTTCGTCCAGGGCACCAATCTGGCTAAAGCCACCACTGGTAATGAGAGACATCGAGGACTTTTATCCCCAGTTACACATTTAGACAAGCTTGTATATTTATGTAAGCAAAGAAAACCGTCTAACATTCATCTAAAAAAAGTCAACCTGTTTGTGGAAGGAACCTTTCTTTTCTCATGAACAGAGATAATGTTGAGTAGAGCAGCACTAGTTTACCTGATTATGATTACAGTTAAGTGTCTCCAGAGCATTGATACAGATCAGTGATTAATCATATTTTTACTGGATCTACTATACAGCTGTTCTGTAATACAGAATTAATAGAAACCTGCCAGCCAATCAGAAAAGAGTATTTATTTTCTCCAGGGTGTAATGACAATTAAATTTTTAATCCTTATTAGACACAAGCTATCAGTGTCACAAAGACCAACCAGAACCAGAAGATGCACAGAGGATGTATAAAACAAGATGTATTAATAAGGCAATCTGAACATGTACTTCACAAAACAGACAAAAGGTCCAATACACAATAATTGCTAACTGAAACAGATGAATATAGAACAAGACTAAATAAATAACAGGAATAAAAACAGAACTAAATATGAACAAATCAACAGGAACAACAAACACTATGTGAAGCAGGAGAACTGCAACAAAAGAATGCAACAAGAAATCAGACAGAAAAACTAAGAAAGACAAGACAGTGTAGTTAAATAAACACAGAGGGAAAATGCTAGGAATACTAAGCCTATACTAACTATATTAGGAATGCTCAGCCAGAGAAAGCTAACAAGAGAAAAAGACAGGAATACTCAAGTAAGATCAGAAATTAACACAGGACACACAGACAGGATTAAGCTCAGGATTCTCAGAGACGATAGAAGCAAAGACAATACTAAGTGAGTAATAAACAGAACAGCATCGCTTAAATACACTGGACAATTCTCAGATGTGAGACAGCTGTGCAGAGAGACACATGACAGACAAGGCCCCTCAGGGGTCCTGGGTACTGTAGTTTAGGTGATGCTGGTAGTACTTGGGGGAAGTCACATGACAAGTAAAATGGCTGAGGATCATGGGAGTTTGAGATCAAAAGTAGTCCATGTTCATGGAAGCCTGGGCTTAGTTAACAGAGGAGTGTGACAATAAGCTTATGATGTCAGAACTTCTGCTTTTGTAGCAAAGAGAGAATCAGCTCTGATACTTTCATCATTTCATATCAACAGTAAAACCAACAGTGATGGTGAGACCTCAGAGCACCGTCTACACTGGAGACACAGTGACTCTGACCTGTCAACTGCAGACGTCTACTGGATGGAGGATTGACTGGTTCAAAAACAAACCAGATCATAAAGATTATACTTATGAAGCAGATTATACTGAAGTATCTGAAGACACAATCAGTGTAAAAGTGATGAATAAAGGAACAATAGGATATTATTGTGCAGCATAAAGAAAACATTATCACTCAGATTACAGTGAATCAGTCAAGATTACAGTAAAAGGTAAGTCAGACGTCTTTTACTAAGAACGTGGTTTTGATTTGAGAAAGATTACAGATGAATATTCTGCAGTTATTCTACATTATTCCATGTTGTTGAGTAGTGTCATGTGTGTTCAGTGTGTAAGTGTCTACAGTGTTTGTTGTGTTTGTACAGAGAGACCAAAGGCTAAAGTGAGAGTTCAGTCAGCTGAGCGTGTGTTCAGTGGAGACACAGTCACTCTCATATGTGACATAAACAGTGGAGATAACTGGAGTTACGAGTGGTTTAAGAATAATAAACCTCTCAATGATGTTCAGAAGAAGAAGGAATATGTCATCTCTAATGCTGATCAGTCTCATGAAGGTGTTTATACCTGTAAGGGAACACAGTCAACAGAGCCACGTTACTCAGAGACCAGTGATGATGTTACACTGACTGTATCAGGTGAGACTCTCTTCTTTCTCACATTATTTATACCTTTAACAGATAAAAGTTTAGAGCTGCAGAAACATCCTTCTGTACATGTACTTAAGAAGTGATAGAAGAGGATCAGCAGTTTGTTAAAAGTACAATTTAATGTAATTCTCTGTTAAATACAGTGTCTTATAAACTCCAGTCAGTTGATAATCAGTCACACACTGACTGTATGAGTGAGAGTTTAGAGTGTGTTCACAGTCAGAAAGTGTGAGATACAGTAAGAGGAGATGTTTAGATGGTTGAATAGTGACAGGAACCTGTGCAGAAGCTGGAATAGTAGTAGTGATCAGTTTAAACCAGGATCTTCTCTCTAAACTGGACTTAATAGACGGTAATAATTATCTTTTTCAGTTTAGTCAATAAAATGCAGGTATTTACTTACAGAAACATAAGTACAAATCCAATTTCCAGAGAAGTTGGGACACTTTCTAAAAATGCAACAAAAATTATGTGTTTGTTCACTTGAACTTGTATTTAAAAAACAAAAGGTTTTCAGTGTACTGAGAACTTACATGTGTGTTAAATATGAGCTATGATTTTCAATGGATCACATCAACGTTTATTTAAAAGTTTTAATCATTTAATTGAAGGGATTAATTTAGCAGTTTTGCCAGTGGAAGTTTTGCCCGTTCTTATTGTATACAAGACTTGAGCTGCTCAACAGTCTGTTTGCTTTTTTCTGATTCTGATTTAAGGCATTTATAGCAGACATTTATATCCAGAATGACATACAAATATGCTTTGTTGTTTACCCAGGAAAAATAGCTTGTTTAGGATAAATTCCAGAAGGTATCTTCTACCAGAAGGATGCTGCCAAATACAAAAGTCTGTATGGATACCTAAGTACAGTGCTGAACATACACTGCCTGATTGTCAAATCATGAAAGATATAATAATGCTGATAAGCCTTTAATATGTGCAGGATAAATGCTGATTTAAGTACTCTTAAAAGAGATGTGTCTTTAGTTGTAATTTGAAAACTTTGCCAATTCTGACATTCAGACACCCAGGAAAAGTTCATTCCACCATTAAGGTGCTGGGACAGAAAAAATCTGGATGCTTGTTTTAAATGTATCTTGAAGAATGTTGGAACAATCTGAGCTCGTACTTGAAGATAAAAGGGCTCTTGAAACAGACTGGGTTTTGACCTTTGCCATCAAGTATGGAGGAGCTGGTTTGTTCTTGGCTTTGCAGTCCAACATCAGTGTTTTTAAACAGGTGGGCAGCTATATGTAGCCAATGAAGAGAATGCAGCAGATGAGTTACAAAACTGTATTTTGGAACATTGAAGAAAAGTTGTGCTGCTGTATTATGGATCAATTGCAAGAGCCTGATGGCATGCATAGGGAGATCAGTCAGGAGCGTGTTGCAGTAGTCAAGTCTAGAAATGCCAAGGGACTGAACAAGCACCTGAATGGCCTCTGGAGGGAAAGGGTTGAATTCTCTGGATGCTGTAAAGGAGAAATTTGCAAGACTGAGTAAGGTTTGCAACATGAGTTGAAAATAATAAATTTTCATCCACATTTACACAAGGGCTCCATTCTGCAGATATAGTGACCAATGAGTTCTCAGAGGAGATGGAAAGATCACAGTGAAAACCAGTAGTTCCAGAGATGCACAGCAGTTCAGTCTTGTTAGGGTTGAGTTTGTGGTGATGAGCTGTCATCCAGGATGAGACATCAGCAAGACATGCCAAGATTCGAGTTGAAATATGAGTATGAGATCGTGTTAAAAAAGGATGAATTGAGTGGCATCAGCACAGCAATGGTAAGAGAACCCAAGAGAGCATATTACTTCAATGAGAGTCAGTGCAGTGTGAGAAAACAAGAGGACCCAACACTGAGCCTTTTGAGACACCGGTGGAGTGTTTGGTAGGAGCAGATGTGAACCCTTCCATGTTACCTGGTAGGATCGCTCCTCCAGGTATGACGCAAACCAGCATCATACAGTGCTAGTGATTCCAAGACTGGTGAGGACAGACAGGAGGATTTACTCCAACTCTGTGAATCTTAACATTATTATGAAATGCAGATGGTGAAAGATTTAAATTGTTTATAATCCTGCTCTGAGAAGTATTGTATTTGAACTGACTGACAATTCTCTCATGAAGTTTCGCACAAAGTGTTGAAGCATAAACTATACTTTCTTGCAAAGTCTAGCTTTTGGTGGTTGATCTGTTTATACTCAACTCAGAATAGCATGACTTGTACTTTTCAGTCTTTTTTTGCCTCTGTGCATTGCAGGCATCTGTTTCTAAATGTGTTTATATTAAACATATATTTTAAAAAGTCATTGAAAATACTCAAATCTTTTGTTTCTTATTTTGTCTAAAATAAAGTTTAAAGTTTATTAATAAATTACAGATTTCAGTTTTTCTTGAATTTTTTGAGTGTCCCAATGTTTTTGGAAATGGAGTTTGTATAAGAGCAGTAGTATAAATACCATAACATGATAATATTATAAGGACAATAACATAATAACACTAGTGTAAGTACAATAATCATAATTTGTTATAGATTATTACTGTTATCTAATAAATGATGTAGAACTGCTGTATAAAAGTAACATCACACTGAAGTTCTTGTTGTGCATGGCTGTGATGCAGTCATAAAAACTGATATTCAGTTTAGCAGCACTGCTTCTCATGTGATATTCCCTAATAATTCAGTGTATTTGACAAGTGTCATGTGTGTTCAGTGTGTAAGTGTCTACAGTGTTTGTTGTGTTTGTACAGAGAGACCAAAGGCTAAAGTGAGAGTTCAGTCAGCTGAGCGTGTGTTCAGTGGAGACACAGTCACTCTCATATGTGACATAAACAGAGGAGATAACTGGAGTTACGAGTGGTTTAAGAATAATAAACCTCTCAGTGATGTTCAGAAGAAGAAGGAATATGTCATCTCTAATGCTGATCAGTCTCATGAAGGTGTTTATACCTGTAAGGGAACACAGTCAACAGAGCCACGTTACTCAGAGACCAGTGATGCTGTTACACTGACTGTATCAGGTGAGACTCTCTTCTTTCTCACATTATTTCTACTTTTAACAGATAAAAGTTTAAAGCTGCATTATACTGCAGAAACAAGTCCCCATTTGTTAATAGATACAAAATTGAAGATACAATGTGAGATGTTTAGTTGAATAATGACAGGAAACTGTGCAGAAGTAGAGTAATTGTACTATTATGCTAACATATAACATGTATATGTGAATATAAAGTAGATATGTTGCACTCAGGGTCTGAACTTCTTTATCGTGACTGGAGAGACTTGATCACAGTTGACATCTTTTCTTGCTGCTTTAAGTACAAAGATTTAAAGTCATACTCTTTTCTTCAAACCGTATGTTAATTGAGTGGGCGGTCCTAACCTCATTCTAAAAGCACGATTGGTTAAAGAGTTCTGATAGTTTACTCTCTATTAGTAATGCCTTGGCTTACAGCGACTGTTCTCTAGCGCATTGCTGACATTGCACTTAACTAGTTAACTACAACTGATGAAATGTCTTTAAGATCAATTGCAAATTATTTCAGATCATTGGCGAAAGTTTGTGAGAACCACACGCCAAAGGACTACCTTCTCTTTCACTTAGAAAGAGTTATGGATGGATTAGCTCAGATTAGCCTTGATACTGATGTGGACTTTGACGTAAACGTGTTTGACAAAGACCAACTCTGACTAACTCTGATCTCTCTCTCTCACTCTCTCTCTCTCTCTCACACACGCATACTTATATGTGTGAGTGAGAGAGTGATCAGAGCTAGTTGTGTTACTACAGAATATAACAAGTACATTCTACAGATGTACAGAACGTGAACATTAGATGTAAATAAGAGCGTTGATTATCACCAAGCTTTCCAAACACTGTGAAAATATTTAAACCGCATCTAGATACGTAATCTGCGTAGTGTGCTCATGCATGTGAACAGAAATACCAAAATAGCGCCTCCTAAGGTCACAAATTTCGACCTGTTACTCATCTGAAATCTGGCTCATCCCTAATTTAAACCATTCCAAAACCAGTATCAACACTCCAAACAGCAGCAAGCATGTCGTTTTGAAAGACACTGTATTCTTCGTATTGTACTGGTCAGCTAAATCCCAGTGTAGTAGTAGCCAATTAACCCATCCCCTCTGTTAGGCCTCTCCCCATCTCTTTGCAATGTCTCTGACTCTAGGAGGGTGCAAGCAAGCACAAACCTCCTCCGTTACGTGTGATGCAGCCACCGCCTCTTTTTCGAACCACCGCTGATGCACTGTCACTGAAGAGCCTAACGCGCTCGGAGGAAGGCACACAGGGTCCCCAGCTGCGATTGGACCAATCAGTAGACGCCTGAGCCAGCAGACATTGCAGTGTGAGAGTGATAGGGAGAGTGAGAGTGCCATCTACCTGCCCAGAGAGAGGCACTGCCAATTTTTTGCTCTCTTGGGCCCCGGCTGTTGATGGCAAACAGCATGACCGGGATTCAAACTCGCAATCCTCGGGTCATAGTGGTAGCATCTTTGCCCGCTGAGCCACTTGGGGCCCTATTTATTTATTTATTCATTCATTTATCTTTGGTGGTCCTCCATAGTAAAATAATAGATTTTTCTAGTTTTTTTGGTTCTCGATTACCTTTTTTTTTTTTTTTTTTTTTTTTTTTAA
>BRDA01050004.1:859-16814 GCA_036984385.1 Crenuchus spilurus
TGTAAAACAATTTTGTGTGTGTGAAAGGAGATGGGTCAGTCTTTAGGTCTTTGGGTCAGGATGTGCTTTAGACTGCACTTTGAAAAAGAGTTGGAGATATGAACACGTGAAGTTTCCCGTACAAGTCGGTGACCAGTTCTTGACCAGTTCACGTGAGACTTTGTACGTTTCACACGTCTTACTTCTGGTCACAATACAAATAGTACTCAGAGACAAAACAAACCAAAGGGGAAAATGAGGGGGGAGCGGACATAAAACCAAAGAGTGAGTGTGGGCGTGAACTACGGGTGTGAGTGAGAAACCAAAATACAGGCGAGGGGGGAGTAAAAGGGGAAACCAAACAAAACAGAGACTCATGATAAACATAACACTGGTCTTCATTCTGCACACTTTGCATGTTTCAGAGTGCACTTGACCAGTTCTTGACCAGTGGCTGAACATGCCCTTTGAAGTGCACAAGTATAGAGGTTGAGAAAAAGTTTCACGTCAGATTTCGTGTAGGACTGGGTTTCTGGATTTCTGACTGGGTAGAGGAAAGTGTGTGTGTTTTAACAAAATGTTAAAATGTCCATACTGTATGATAAACATACTGTTATTAAATGAAGTAATAAAAAAATGTTTTGGCTTTTTGTGTTTAAAGACCCAACATTTTTTATGTACACTTTAAACAAACAATTGCATACAATGCACTTTATGGGAAAATGTGAACATAAGCTACAAATACCAAAACTGTTCAACAACATTGTAACTGTACAAGCTAATTCTGTTCACTTTTTAAACACCATTCTCATCTGTGTGGTGGTAAAACAGCTCTAATAGTTTTTCAGCATTTGATCCAGTTTATTCCTTGTTTCTATGAAGCTGCAATTCTGTATTCAAACCAAACAATGTCGTTTTTCTAGTGACGTCTAGTGGATGCTTTTTAGCTTACCATACCTCTACCAATTGGTACAGATGGCACAATCACATTGTGTTAAGTTCATTAAAATTAATTAATCAATTATTTATTAATTTCTATAAGACACCTATAAGACACATGTATGTAAATGACTCCTGTCAGGATTGACATATTATTTCACATTCTAAAGGAGGCTGAAACACTCCTTATACCTTCAGAGTGAATGGGCGGGGCTTAAATATTGTAATTTAATTTGGATTAATTAAACTAAAATAATTTACTATTACAACTGCTAAAAATAAAAAAAACGTTGATTGCAAATAAGTGACAATGCAAAATAATAATATGTTGATATTACTTTACACAGTTTCTGTATTGGAGGCAGCTATTTGTATGTATTTTGAGTTTTATGACATTACAAAATCTGTTGTGCTATATATCATTATCTGCTATAACACATTTCACTGCACACTATAGACTGTAAGCACTACTGACCCTACTTGCTGTATTCATACTCACATTGAACTGAATATGCAATATATAGTGCAGTACTGCTCTGATGTAAACATCATAAATCTCTCTGAAATGCTTATGTAAACATGTACTTTTATTCCTATTGTCTTACTGTATATTGTATACATATATCTATTCTTATTTCTATCTAATACATGTAAGCTTATATGCAACTTTGTCTCACTACTGTTACAATGCAATGTCCTTAAGGATCAAAGGTCTGTTTGTCTGTCTGTCTGTATTAAAAATGAGCTTATCAATGATGATCAAACGTGACCTTTGCTAGCAAAATAACCTTTGCTGCAAGTTGAAATCCCCAGGGGCAGAAAGGGAGAGGCTACTTGTCTGCAAATAAATGAAAAATGGATCAAAGCAGAATAGGGCATGAGGCTAATGAAGTCTCTGAGCATATTGCAAGTGAAAATCAAAATGATTGTATGCATGCAATCACGCTCAAAAAAAAAAAAAAAAAAAAAGAGGAGACATGTACAAGCAAAAAGGAATCAAATTTAAATGCGATTCTCTTATTAATTTTCTCTGGAATGCACATATGACTCTTAATCTAAATGACTGAAGAACATTCCTTGATCCACAGCCTCACAGTGGTGTTCTTTAAACACCATCCCATAGGAAAGACATATCATCAAAATGGACATCTCCTTTTATCTCAACAGTTTTTCACCGACAGTGCTGAGATTAGATGGAAGCATAAATGAGATTTTGGTCTGAGATACTTCTGAGAAAAAGACTTCTGTACATCTACAACTGAGATCTCAATAAAGTTTCACTTTAGCTCAGATTAGCAGAGATAATTACGCTCATGTTTACTAAATGCATGAATCTGAGTACATTTCTCATCCAAGACTGTCTCAAGTCTCCCCTTAATCGCATGCTATTTCTCTGCCACGAGACGTCAGAGAGCAATAATTGAGAAATCAAATTTTTCTCTGGGATTAGTTACACATCTTACAAATATCATCTTAATGGTGTTGCATGAAGTGAATCATGCTGTAAGCATAAGCAAGCATGGACGCTTGGAAGTGTTATGACATACCTATTTTTGTTTTGCGAAAAGCATGTAACACCTTTCAGCTCTAATTTCTTGGATTAATCCAGATGGAGCCTGCCTGAGAAACACACACATACCCAGTAAACAGCCACATAAAGGGCACAGGCAAGGTGATAAATGGATATGGTGGCATGACAGGTTGGTATTGCCAGCATTTACCTTCATAAACAATCAGCAAGGCCCACAGACAAGCGTTTTCATGCATTTCACACAGCCAGCAGCAATTTTACTAGCTCTAACACATCACAGCATCGCGTTTCTGCTCTATGACAAATAAAGACGTCTTGCTGATAAAAAACCAGGAGCTGAGCTATGTCAACTTTCTTGTGACAGGTTCTTGAAATGGAAGAAATGATGCTCAGATGTGTCATCCTGTCACTCCTCCTTCTTTTGTCACCTCTTCAAATTCCTGTTACATTCGTCTCTTTGCCACTTTACCTCCGTCTCTTCTCTGTGGTCTCTGATCATATTGGGGGCAGGAGGTTAAAACGTGCAGAACAACTGTGTCGCTGAAGGGGAAGATCAGAGTGCTAGCTTTGTTTTTTTGTTTGTTTTTGAAGAGATGGACAAAGAATACTGCTTTTGATCAGCAGTCCCACAGAGACACTCATATACACATAAATAGGGTTCCTTTCATCTGAAAGGCCAGTTGGCCAACAGCGACATCTCTCTGACCTGCACACACATACATCTTTCATGTGCAGGAATATTGAATAACCTTTCTTATCCCTGGCCACTCATTGTATAGTAAGATTCCTTTCATCCGAGGCAAGACCAGCATTTAAACCTCACTCTCCTCTGGACCTTCAGAGTGGTGACGCATTCATCTACGAAGGCCACACAGGTCTGAGTCAGGTTTATTCACCTATATATATGTGTTCACCTATATGTTTATCTTGTATTTAATTCTTCTGTAAACATTTTACAACTTTCTTTTATCCCATAGCTTACATACTTCTTATATTTTATTCCACAGTCATAGTTAATTTTCACATGACTATTTTCCAACATCTCTTTAATAAACATGCTATAGTGCCTTTAAGAATGACATATGTAAATGATCTCTGCTCTGATTTGCCACCTTCTTCTGTACCTCATTTAAAAGTCAAAATGAAGCTAAAACACTTCATGATTAGGGCTGGATGGAAAAAATGAATCGCGATTAATCTCAGTATGTCATATAGTTAATTGCAAGCAATTCCGCCATCCTCCACTAGGAGTCACTAGGAATTGTGAATGCAGAGATCACTGCTGAAGCTGCAGAGAAGAAGAGATGGTGCCTTGTCTTTTATTATTTATTTATTTATTTATAAAGTAAATTTTTCATATTTAAAAACACGGTATATATTAATTTGCGTGGATTTTGGGTTGCTGGAATGGATTAATAGTATTTAAATTTTTTTTTAATGTTGAAATTTAATTTGATATACGAGCAAATTGAGTTACAAGCACAGAGCAAATTAAAAGTGCTGTTTCTGTGACCTCACAAACTCAATGAATTTGAAATGGGCTATATTTGCAGATGAAGCTCTATCCATCCATCCATCCGTTTTCTTATCTGCTTAATCGTGATCAGGGTCGTGGTTAGTTCTGGTCAGTATAGAGGGTGCTGGAGGAGATGGACTGCAGTGGAGAGTCCATTCATTTTGGACCTCAGCAGCATCTCTTGCACCTGACCAACCAGGAAAATAAACGGTGGTTTCTTGTTAATATAGACCTGTTCTGATAAACCCTTCAGAAATGCAGGAGTTTCAACTCTGAGATGTGTAAAATATTAAAAAGCGGACATCCCCTGATAAACTAATCCAGTCTAAATAGGGCTTTACATTCCTTATATGGGCTAAGGAGTGACTGGACTGCAACAATATACATCAATAGATATATACGTACATATACATCAGACTCGTATCTTAAAAGAACAGGTTATTTGGTTTTCCATATTACAGGCCCTTTAAAAACAGCACAGACGTATTGAAGTGTCACCATCCTGCAGTCTTGCCATGTCCAGATTAGCAACTCTGGATCTAATCAGCTTTTCTTGAGGGTTTGAAAATCACTCTGTGTAAACAGTCAAAATACAGATATTGCTAAAGGCAAGCTAACACCATACCTGCCAACACTATTGATTTTCCAGCACTTATTTTTAACCTTTTCTCCCACTGTGTTCCCGATGGGTAATTTTTTCCCATTTCATAGTGATAGACAGCAAATTGGTGTTTCTCAGTTTCTGTGGATGAGCTTGAAACATAAAATGCCATCATGGTAAAATTAACAAAACACTTTCAAACTAACGTTAAAGTGATGCATACATTAGCACAAACCTATGATCTGCAGAATACAAGAAATTTCTGTTAAATATTGTGTTAAACTCTTTAATTTACAGTACACCTCCAAGAATGTGTCAAAGTTAACAGCAATCAGCTATATTTAAGAAATACAGGATTTATACTGAAAAGTTACCGCAAGTTTTAACAGTGTGCGCTATGGTGGTCCATGGCTCCCAACCTTCCATTTGATGCTACTACTGTGTAAACGTAAAAGTGTCATTATTTATAAGATACGTTGATATTTGTGGTTCTACTCAATCAACTGAAATCATATTGATTGTAAATGTAACTTTTACTAACAGAAAGTCACTGACTGTAAACACTGCTGCTTAGTTTGTGTTACTATAACCTCAACAGTTATTGACTTATTCTTTATATGTATAAAACCACTTGTTTGTTTACTAAATAATTCCATATGAATTTCTTCATAGTTTGGATGATTTTAGTATTAGTCTACAATGCAGAACATTTTTAAATAATGAAGAACCACAAAAACCTTTGACTGGTACTCTATGCGACAAAATATATTTCAAAGAAGTGAAAAAATTCTGTTCATGATAGAGCATTTGTTAGATGAAAGTGTTACTTTTAAGGAATTTGTTATGTTAGCATCAGAAAACCAAGACTCATTAGACCTGTTAACATCTGTATTAAAATATATTTTGACTAGAATGCTGCAGCCTGTTTCAGAAGCTAGATATCCACCATGAGGAAAGAGTGTTGGCACTGAGTTTACAACAGAATCATTTCTCTGTTCTCAGAGCCATGTTTTAGCTAAGAAAGCTAACGCCAGCAAGGTTCCATGCCCTATATAACATTCCATGCAAGAAGAAGAAGGAAGCCTAGTGAGCAAAATCCCTGAGTACGCCTCAGTATTCTTGGCAGTGCAAAACAGAATTCTCACCAGTGAACAGATCAGACAGATGGCAAAGAACCAACCCAGAAGTTGGCAGCAATTATCTGTTGCCAGGTAAGCGAACGAGCCCCTTAAAATACAGACGGTGTGAGTCTGAGACTCGACTTGCCACAGATACTCCGCTGAGAGCGTAGCCCAAGGTTGCTGTGCATACCTGTTAGTTATATTACATTGCAAAATCAATACTTGTTTGATTTCGGCACTGACCTCAGTGGGTTTTTTTCTAGCATGCTTTCACACTTGATGGAGAAGTAGAGCTGTTAAGCATTAAGCATTTGGTATTCCAAAAAAAAAAAAAAAAAACAATTCTGCTGTCAGAATCACTGTGGCCAGGAGGAGTGAGCTGCAGCATGTTTCAGGACTATGTTCCTTTATGTCAATGCAAAAACTGTGGCTTTGGTAACTTGAAGGCATGGTGACAATGACAGACATGGACTGTGAGACGCTATGGAGGTTTTAGAGCAAGCTTAATTAGACATGAAGAAACAGCAGGGCTTTGTGATGACATGACATTACTGGGAGGTGGAGTCATGACATGAACAAGACACGTGGAAAACGTAAACAAAAGCACATGGCGACAGGACAGCACATGGGAGTGTAAACAAACAAGGCACATGGACAGAGGCGGGGCCAGGGACGAGGCAGTAGGGAGGGTTACATCTCCTTATCACAAATCAGCCAAATCAGAACTTTAGTTAACATCATGTAGTGTCAGGGCGGGAGCCCAGTTAAAGAGGTGCGAAAACTAAATATAGGTTTATTTAACAAAACACTGAAGACAATACAAAACAAAAGGCAGCACGGTGGCTGAAACGAAACGTAAACAAAGCTAAGCTAACAGATGCTAATATAAACACAATGCACAGAAACTATACTCACAAATGATGAAGGCGATACATACAATAAATGATCGATACGATGCATGAGGACAATACATGTTGACAAAGACACATACATCCAATGTATACATACATACATACATACAATGACTCGTGGTGAACACAGACCTAAACTAAACTTATATAGACAGGGGTGATGACATGAAATTAGGAACAGCTGAAACCAATGCATGACGAAACAGGAAGTAACCAAAACGGGTGCAAAACAAAACATAAACAAACAGGGGTTAAGCCTTACATGTAGAGATTATGTAAATGGAGCAAACATTCCCAGATGTTCCCAAATGTATGTTTAAATGCTAAAAACATCAATATTCAGTGTTAAATATTTCTGGGAACATTCCAAATTCAGGGAATAACCTTCCCACAACCAAAACTGAACACTGAGTGGAACATTATTAGAACTTTAGGAGTTAAATTAAATATCACCATTAAGTCTCTTGAACAACATTTGAGCTGTAAACTATCCTCAGAAACACAGCACTGAAACACCTGCATTTCAGGCCTGCAACACATTCCACTTTTACCACATTTACCACTTTGTAATGTTGCCATTTCTTCTTACAACACTTTTAAGACAATTGCTAGTGTGAACCATGCCTGATAGACTGAACAACAGAATGAACCTTGAGTTATTTGTGGCTAAGGTTCTGGCAGCTTCTAAGAAGTGTGAAGTAGATATTCTAGGCTGTGAGACACATGGATGTCTGTGAAAACATGTTATAAAGGCAGCAATACCAAATGTATATGCTTTTCTGCATTAATGTTGCCATCACAGAAGTATAAACTATCTTTGACACAACCCCATACCATGACACCGTACCATACCATGACACACATTTGGACTTTTTGGCATGTTTCTGGTCATGGTTAATATACGACTTATTTTTTTGGCACTTGGTAATCTAATTCTGTATTGTAGTGCTTGACAAAGGTTTTCCTAAGTAAACCCTTACCCATGTGGTTATAGCAGATATGACTTTTCTTGGTGCAGTGCAGACTTGCCCTTATCACAATGAAAGTCCTCCAGAGATCTTGCATTGTTTAATGATATTACATTACTGTAGAAGGGGAAATATACACATCCTTCCCAGTTTTAGAATGCCACAACTGTTCCAGTCATTTATTACAATTCAAGTCATTTAAAAGTGGTGAACTGCCAGAGATTAAAAAAGGTTACCCAAAACAACATTAATGTACATTACAGAATTATACACAAAGGCTTCTGTCAGGAACACAAAACGTGTTAACAGGTGAAAGCTGTTCTGCAGTAATGGAGGTAGATCAAGCTTTGAAAGCTGGTTTTACCTACAGAGTGAGAGGCAGCCTGTTCAGTGAAAAGCAAAGCAAACCTACAAACACCAACATTTATGTGAACTTCTGCAGCAGATTTGTGAAGAACTGTCTGAAGAATGTTTGATGTCTATTGTAGAAAGAAAGTCACGAGTGTGTTCAGCTGTTATATCTGACAAAGGAACTGCTTTGTGTCCAAAGTTCAGACACATTTATTTAACTCTGATGCTTCATTTCAGATTGCAATGAGACATTAAACCAATCTTTTTACATACAAAACTGGAAAAACTGGGGTGTTCTATAACTTGGCTGGTAGTGTATATTAACAAATGAAATTAATTTGGTTAGCACGTTTGCCTCTCAGCGCTGAGGTCTTGGGTTCGAGTCCACATCTGAGCGGAGTTTCCATGTTCTCCCCGTGTCTGTGTGTGTTTCCTCCGGGGTCTCATGGAGGTCAGGTGAATTGGCTACTCTAAAATGTCCATGTGTGTGCATGTATCTGTATGTATGTGTGTGCGTTTGTGTTCACCCAGCGATGGACTGGCGCCCTGTCCTGGGCTTAGTTGAATAGTGTAATGCCCTGCCCTGCGCCCAGTGAGGGGGTAGGGGACTAACAGCGACCCTGATAAGGATTAAGCGGGTGTGAGAATGAATGAATGAATGAATGAAATTAATTTGACCAGAAAAAGTCAAAGTAAATGTAAGACACACTGTATTTAAGGCAAAGTAATATAATTATTACTTCATAGTCATATGATCAAATTATTTCACTGTGATTCATTACAATGTGTTGAGCAGTTAATCATTGTAAACTAATGACACTTGACAGTAAATAAAGACTTTTAATATAAAGCAGTACATAGTCTCACGAGTGGACACAATACACTTTAGTGAAATGTACGTCTGAGTATTTCGCAATACAGTAACATTAGTTTAGATCATCTCTGCCTCAGAGTATTTCACCTAAACATGAAACTGATAAGCTGATGGACAACATTTCTGGCAGAATGAATATGCTCTACATATGCAGTGAACACAATAGAATGGTCAGGCAAAATGGTCAGAAAAAGGAGCATTTTTTTCAGACTAGTCTGTGACAAGGGCAACAATGACACTGATGTGCAATATCACACAAAACCTGCCACACTACCGATTTTGATATCTGCTTTTTTTTTTAAGTAGTTTGATGTATATTCACTATTAGGCACCATTAATAAATGACTGTGATGATCTAGATTGTGTATGAAATATGGTGAATGAATAAAAGGTCTAAACACATCCTGTATTGATTCAATAAGAGATGCTGCATCTCATTTTTCAATATGAGACATTCTCTAAAAAGACCAGGCTGCACCACTAGCTACTAGCTTTCCACTAGTAAGCAAAATGTGTGTTTAAATCACAAATCTCAGCTAAATCTCAGTAAATTCAAACAACACTTAATTTTCTGCTGAAGTTAAAAATAGCAGCTGTTCTGGATTTTGTTTGTTTTTTGCTTATTTTTATAATTAACATGTGTGAGCTCCACTGCGTCCCCAAAACTAACCTACTAAAAGAAGTAAACTTCAAACACTAGCACGTAATTGCTCTCATTTTCAATAAGGAGAAAAATGTGTAGTTCAGATTTTTTTTATTTCTTTACATACTTACAGTTGCATTTCTACAGTGCTTTGGCATTATGGACAGACTGTAAGGGTCCCAACCCCTGGTAGGGTAATTGGACCGGCTATGGACCACCCCATGATGCTGCGATTGGACCTGCTAAGAGCAGTGGTTGGTTGCTAGGGCAGGCCCTTTTCTTTTTCTCTTTTCTTAGTTACTGGGTCTCCTGCTCCTCCCACACAGCTGGTTACTGGCTTTCTTAAAGTCTCTGGTGCTACAGTTTTAAAGTCTCTGGCGCAAAGCCATTTTCATTTACACCCCCATTTCAGTTTCCTCATCTGCAGACAGGTTTTGGTAGAGGTTTAGCTTGGCCCTAACTTGAACTTGTATCCTTCTGAATCTACTTTCTCAGTCCCTGGGCTCCTCTCAGTCCAGTTTAAGGAGTTCAGCAATGTTGCTTTCTTTATTATTTTTTGGTAAATTTGGGTGACATTTTGTTGCCCAGGGAGAGGCCCGCCAGTAAATCCAAGAGACTAGCTGACTACAGTCATAATTCCAGAGGTGGTGTGAAGTGGCTCCTCCTCCCCTTTTTGACATTCATTGAGCTGTGGTTGTCTCCGTTGCTGAGGTACTGTTCCACACTCCCCACACAGTCCCTCTGAAATGTCACTAGGACTCTGTAAAGGTTCCTCTGGGGTGACGCTGCACACGGATCAGTTTAGACCTACATGGTTACACCACTACTGTTTTAGAAAAAAAGTCCAGGGACCTTTTTCTGATTTTAGAAATCATGACTTCATTCATAGGACAGTGTCATATATACAGTACAGTGACCTTTCTTCCAGCTGCCACACATGTTCTCCTTGGAGGTCTCCCATCGAAGTGCCAGCCAGAACCAGGCCTGTTTAGGTCTGCTTAGGTGTTTGTTGCTACTTTACAGCTACTATGTTGTGCAAATCGTGACAAAACAATATACTATAATATACCATTGTTGTGACTTAAGAGTGATTTAAAAGTGACTTAGAAGTGTTTAAAAGTCAGAGCAGGTGCTATTTGGGTAGTGGTTAATTTTCAGCACTGCAGTGACATGGATGTGGTGGTGGTGTGTTGTGCTGGTACGAATGGGTCAGACAGCAGAGCTAATGGACATTTTAACACTATACTGTCCACTCACTAGGCACACTTAAAGAGTTGGTTCTTCATCTGTTTCTAAAACAAAGCCAACTTTGCATATAATGTGTAGAAAATGTAAATATGAACATGCAGTTCCTCTCATTTTGCATAAGGAGAAATGTGTTAGTTTGATTCTTGGTATTATTTACTACTTTACTTAAGAAGGGCTGTGGCTGCTGGCAACAGATTTGTAGTATCTTGATGCTTAATGATGTAGCTCTTACATCATAACTCAGTTCATTGTGCACTTGTCTGTTGTACACTCTAAAATCTAAAGTATCACTGAAAATCTTTAAGAGGTTCTTTAGATGTCACACTGCTTACTGAAATCAATTTTTTCATAAAGATCTTTGAAAACTCTTAAAGTACCTTTAGTAACTCTTTCTTGATACTTAATAGTTTCAAGCAGACAGTTAAATGGTATTTAAAACACAAATGGTTGACAAATTAACTTTAATTTTAATTACCCTCAAAGGCTTCCAGTGGAACCTTTATTTTGTAGATTGCAAGAAAAAAGACATTTTAGGAATCATCTGGGATTTAAGGACCTTTTAAAGACAAACTTTTAAACCGCAAGTTGTGTTACTTTGGTTATGTGATGAGGCAGCACATGAGAGCATTGAAGGAAGTGTTATGACTGGACTTGTGGAGGGAGTCAGAAGACGTGGAAGACCAAGAATAACCTGGATGGATAACATCAAGACATGGACTGGATTATCAGGTGCTAGCCTGCTACAAGCAACCAGAGACAGATGGCATTGGAGAGAAGTGACTCGTCTGTGCAGCCTACCATCGCGAAGCGGTGACGGCGTCTGACATGACATGACAAAGACAAACTGGGATCCCTGAATTCTCTTCAATGAAGAGTTTCTTTTACTTTTTAAACCTCTTTAAACAGGTGTTTGGAGGGTTTATTTAGGGTTACATTGGTGTAACAATCTGAGAAACCTCTAAAAGCTGAACCTTTTGTTTTTCAGAGTGTATGACCAAGTTGGGTAATTTTATGATTAGGTTGTTTATGCTGCAAACTTATGATACATTGAACAACATCAGGGACTCCATGAAGCTTTGAATATCTGCCCAAACAGATCACACATCCGAGGGAGTATTTGTTCCAGACTTTGACTCTTGCTTTGGGGATGATAACGAATGACAGGCAGTCTATAATACAATTTATGTGCTCTGAGCATGCAACTGCAGCAAATTGGACTTGCCACTTCCTACGTAAACATAAGACTCAACAGACCAATAAGTATTTTCCTGTTTCACTTGTCAGTAGTAATACTGTCAAACATTATGGGCTTTCTGCTGCTCTTGTGGCTAACAACCAAACTGAAATAGGTTATTAGTGCCAAATTGGCAGCCCACCCTAGAGAAAATAACTGGTTTGCTACCAGCCTACTTGTTGGACCAAACCATTGAAGTGGCATTCTGTAAGCTGCTATTCTTACTTCTGCTATTAACAGAAATCTGTCAAGGAGAGTTCGAGCTTCATCTTGATTCACTGCACAATAAACTCTTTTTATGATTTCTGTCAAAATTACTGGAGATATTTAATTATAAAAAGTCATTTATTTTCTAATTTTAATACTAATATCCAAGACAGTGGTCAAGTGTAACTCCAAAACAGCAGCTAATTCAGAGACAAGCCGTATAATTAATGGAAAATAAACGTTCCCAAATGGAACCAAAAGTGCCACAGCCATTTTTATTAAATAAGTAATTCATTCATTTGTTCATTTCAGTAATTAAGAAGTGAAAGAAGAATATTTTAAAATGAGAAATTTTTTCACATTTGAGTTTGTACTTTAAAATTATTATTTCAAAACTTCACAAAATAATGTGTGTTATGCCCAATCCACTGTATAAGGAAATATCCTTATTAAAAGTTCTTAAAAGTGACTTTTAAAGTCACGTACAGTGTTTAAAAGTGCTTAAAAATGAATTAAAAATGACTTCAAAATGCATAGAAGACTGAGCAGCTATTATTAAGCTAGTATTTTATTATCAGTACTGTAGTGAAAGTGATGTGGTTGTGTTGTTAGTATTTACAAATGGATCAGACACAGCAGAACTGCTGCAAGGGCACAGTTTCCATTGACTGTCCTCTCTATTACACACCTAAAGAGTTGGTTCTTCCTTCAGTTTAGTTCTAAATCAGAGGTAAATTTGCATATAATGTGTAGAATATGTATGAATGGTCTTTAATAATTGCAGCTCTAATCCATATGAGAAGCCACAGCATTTTTTTCTATGAAAACCAACAGAACATCATGTAATAATTACTTTCTGCCACAGGGTGAGAGCAGAGAAAGATGATAATGTTGCTCTGAACACAGTAACCACGTTCAAACACTACATGTACGCACAAATAAAACATAATCTTAAGCTTCTCATCTTAGAGGGCTGAAAAGCCCGTCGTGCCTCACGCATAAATCGGCAGCTGGATCAGAGCCCAGAACCGTATTTTAAATGACTTCTTAATGTATATGCACTTGCTCTGAGCTGGCACGGAAGTGGCAATGCAACACGGGGCAATACTGCAGCAGTCGGAATGATGCCAAAGTTAATACGGTAACGACATACACAAACATGTTGCAGTTGAATAGTTCTTCTGTCTCCCTCACACACACACGTTTGTTTCTGTGAATTGTGGGGACCTTACATAGCCTTACTCAAATATTTAAACCCTAACCTTTAACCCTTGTGATTAATGTTGCAGGGACCAGCATTATTGTCTGTGCAAGGAAGAAAGGTCCTAACAAGCTGAGCTTTTAAACAGGTTTTGGTCCCCACAGTGTGACATAAACCTGGTGCATACACACAAACACACTGTGGTAGTACTATACTAGTGAGGACATCCCATTCAAGTCTGTAATTCTGAGTAAAAGTAAACCTAAACCTAAACTTAACTTTAGCAACCAAAGCTTCTAATCTGCTCAAAAAAAGTTAGCAATGGAAATGACACATTTTTTCTGAGGACCAACAAAATGTCCCCACTTTTACAGACCTCACATGCATTCCTATCATCACCTTCAGTCCCCACCAGGGAGAAATACAAGGACACACACACACACACACACACACACACACACACACACACACACACACACACACACACACACACACACACACACACAGGGAGTTTGTATGCAGCTAGAGCATTACAGAGCTCCACTGCAGTACCAGCTATCTATCTGCCAAAGCTAATATTATACAACTACACAGCACCCAAGTGGATACACTCAATCACATAGTTAAGCCCATATATCAAATAGAGTTTGCCTACTAATTCAGAATTTCAATTCATGTTTGCAATGCTTAAATACTCTATGCTTCTGTCAAACTTCATTTCTTTCTGCCACATCTGTAGCTGCAGTTAATTACCACAGACAACAATTTCCACACGTTTCCATTACTTTAGTTAAAAACACTGTTAACTCAAATCACACATATAATAGAAGTCATTGGGCAGGTGCAGAGGCTAGGCCAGACTGGATGGATGTGCTTAAAGTAATACACAATCACTTTCCAAGCTAAATTTAATTTGACACATACAGTGAGCAGCCACAGACAATAATTCCGATGTGTTCTAAAGCAGCTGTGCAAAAGATTTCTATAAAGGATGCACTGATGTTTTCCCTTCCACTACCAGTACCTGCCCCACAATATTGGCTGATATTGATGCTGACCCAATGCTGATATTGAAAACAGTGTACATAGGCTATATATTAGTAAATGTATATATGTACAAAAAACACTAATATAGAACAAATACCCATAATAATAATAACATGTATTCAATGCATGCTAATGTGTTTGTGTAACCCTTTTCAGACCTCTTCTAATGACAGTCCAGTTTTCTTTGTAGTTCTTGTCCAGTGCCTGGTTTGGTTAATCAGTTGTCCTTGTGTTAATTCAAGTGTGATGCTCATGGAATTTAACAAAAGAATGTGATGGCTGAGATTGAGAATCATCTGGAACCAAACTCTGTAATTCAAACTAACCAAACTACTGTACTGTATTTACGCTTATTTGCATTTATTCTATTTAATGTAATCTGTTACATATTGTATGTCTATGCGCCCATACAGCCATCAGGCAGTAAAAATCACACCCTTCTATCTACTCAGTCTCAATTTTCTCAGCTCCACTGACCATACAGGTGCACTTAATAGTTCAATTTGAGTACAGTTACAGACTGTAGTCCATCAGTTTATCTGTACACTTTGTTAGCCTCTGTTCTTTTATTTTTTGCTTTTATTTGTGCTATTATTTTTTGTGGTGGATCATTGTCAGTACTGCAGAAACACTGATGTGGTGGTGTGTTAGTGCGTGTTGTGCTGATATGAGTTGATCAGACACTTTACTGATGACACCTCAGTGTCACTGCTGGAGTGAAAATAGTGCACCACCCAAAATTATCCAGCCAACAGTGTCTTATAAGCATCAATGAAGGAATAGAGGACCAACACAAACTGTGCAGCAACAGATGAGCTGCTGTCTCTGACTTTACATCTACAAGGTGGACCAACAGGAAGCTGTGTTTAATAGATTAGACAGTGAGTGAACATAGTGTTTAAAATCTCCAGCAGCTCTGCTGACCACTTGTACCAGCAAAAAACACACTAACACACCACCACCACCACCACCACCACCACAACCATGTCACACAGTGCTGAGAATGATCCACCACCCAAATAATAGCTGCTCTGTGGGGATCCTGATGATTGACGAACAGAGTGAACAAAGTATACAGAGAAACAGATGGACTACAGTTTGTAATTGTAGAACTACACTGTGCACCTATATGATCAGTGCAGCTGATAAAATAGACAATTAGTGTACACAGTAAATCTGCCAGTGTTAAATCAACACTATTAGAGTTAAATTAACACTGTGGGTGTCAAAATGTAACACTCTGTGTCAATTTAACTCTAATAGTGTTGATTTAGCACTGGCAGATTTACTGTGTAGATACAAGGTACACTGCTGTATTTCTACATAAATGTGACCTAAAACATCATCAGATGTTCACACAAGTCCTAAAAGTAGATAAAGAGAACTCAGTTAAACAAACGAGACACAATATTATATTTGCTCATTTATTTATTGAGCAAAATGATCCAATATGACATACAAACCGGATTCCAAAAAAGTTGGGACACTAAAATTGTGAATAATAACTGAATGCAATGATGTGGAGATGGCAAATGTCAATATTTTATTCGTAATAGAACATAGATGACAGATCAAAAGTTTAAT
>BRDA01050005.1:0-23625 GCA_036984385.1 Crenuchus spilurus
CAACTTTTTTGGGATTTGTTGACACTGTGAAATGTTGAATCAACATATTTCTCCTTTAAAATGTTACATTTACTCAGATTAAACTTTTGATCTGTGATTTGTGTTCTATTCTGAATAAAATATTGATCTTTGCCATCTCCACATCATTGCATTCAGTTTTTATTCACAATTTTAGTGTCCCAACTTTTTTGGAATTCGGTTTGTGTATACTATACTATTAGTATATACTAATAGTAGTATATCAGAGGAGGATCGGTCCCCCGTGTGAGTCCGGTTTCTCCCTAGGTTTCTTCTTCCAGCTCTGAGGGAGTTTTCCCTTGTCACTGTTGCCTTTGGCTTGCTCACTGGGGTTTTGTTGGTTTGTTATTACTAACCCTGTAAAGCTGCTTTGTGACATCAGTTGTAAAAAGTACTTTATAAATAAATGTGACTTGACTTTACTCTTTTTGTCTATTAGGTGGCAGTATTGGCAGGTCCTTCTGCATTGTGGGGCTTCCTCACAGGCATCTCACCCATCCCACCTCACTACATTCACATACTTTTAAAAATGCTTTTTATATCACATTTATCATATCTGTGTTTTTACTTGGTCTATCAAATTAAAATTAACATACAGTTTCAAGACACTTTGGACAGAAGTTGACTACAATGATCGATGTGATTTATGTTTTCATGCTGCAATGTGAACCAGCCACTTTTGGTGATATTTTGATGAAAACATCTACGCTATTGAGGTAAGTACCAGTGATTGTTAGCACAGCTCCAGTTCTAAAGAAGGAACATTTTGACTAAACATATTCTGGCTCCACCCACAAACATATCCATTCATAGCTGCTGTGTGGTTGTCAGCACTGGTAGTATTGTTCAGTAAGCCGAGTCCAAGCTCGATGGGTCTTACAGGGAACTGCTGAAAGAATTATGAGAGTGCAAGCGAGTGAGCTGAAGCAAAGAGTGAGCAGACTTGTTTCTGTGATCGAGCTCTATGCCTTTAGGGCATGTTGTTGGGGAAGATTACAGCTGATCTCTTGCTGCCTCACCTGTTTTCTCGCTTGACCTTCAGTGTGAATTGGCATGTAAACACAGTGCACCACCGTATGTTGTACATGTCTTCCTATTGGGGCTTTGCCTCTTCATATAATAGAGCCTGTACACTGTAATATACCTGAGAAGTAAACAAAAGCAACGAGGCCATCCAGAGTGACCACAGGAATCGAGGAGAAATCCATGATCTCTAAATGATCTAACTTCCTAAATCTGCTTCTGCCAAAGCAAATCAAGGCAGAGAAAATGGGATAAAGAGGAATTTTAAAGAGCAAAGATAAAATGTGAGCTGGGACATGCTGCAAAGATCTTGATCAGAAATAAGCAATTAAACTCAAACAAATGAATGAAATGTTGACACATATTTGTTTGAAATCCCATCTGGTTCAAGATGTCAAAGTCACATTGACCATTGCTGTTAATTTTAGTCCAAAGTTCTGTAACTCTATGCCAGTTTTAGTTTGATGTTGGTACACATGCTATCATCATTTAAATTGGTTATAAAAATCATATTTACACATTTGTAAAAGTAGCAAGGTGGGAAGGGCGAGATGCCCATGAGGAAGCCCAACAATTCAGCAGCACCTGCCACCAATTGGACAAAAATGGAACATCAGACCTGCTTTTTGTTGTAAAAATAGTTGTGTAATGCTTTATTTCACCTCTGCCATCATATGTTCAAAATGACAACTTTTTTCAATCTTTAAAATGCTTCATTGTGTGTTCAATAGTCATTTTTCAAACCTGATGTTATGTGTTTTGGGTCCAGTATGTTGATACAATGTCATATAGGTGACGTGCTGGAAATATTGACCAGACATTGTCATTTTTAATGTGGTAAAATATTCACAAAAAATACTGACAAAAATAACTTAAAGGTTAAAGCTGAACTATAGTTATGACTGTACAGTCAACAGGAAATTATTATGACTATACTGCATGTACAGCTGAATGGGGTTATTTTCAAAACAACCAATATCACAATGAATCTCCCTCAGTTGATTACTAATAGTCCCACAAATATGCTTTGTTTTCCGAAAAATCACATATGCAAATGAGATGTTTGTATGAAATTTGCATATTTGCATTCACACAAGAAAAACCTGATATTGTATGATGTTAAATAAAAAAAAATACTTCATTGTACAGTCGTGGACCAGATGGAGGACTTATTTAACATTTATCCCAGAAAAAAAATAAAGGAAATGTATTCAGAAGAGACTTAAGACTGAACATGTCATATTTTTTTTTTTTTTATAAAAAATTTAAATTTGCTTCTAAATGTGGAGAAAAGCTGATTTCGAGAATCACCCAGCAAACGCACAGTGCCACATCAAAATTAGAATGATAAAAATATAGTTCATTCATTTCATTTGAAAAGGTAAACAGTCACCTTTATATTATTTACAGTATAAGTGGCAGATTTTAAGTCTTTTTGTTTTAATGTTGATCTGTAATGATCTTTACAGCTCATTAAAATATTACAATATTGTGTTTCATTTCAAGGTTGAGTGAATTATGAACGGTAATTGAAATGTGTTGAATGGATATAAAATATATTGCCGTTTATCTTTTTTAAATGAAATTATGAACACAAACTATCTTTTATATGATATGATCCTTTTGAAGCTACAGCAGTAAATGTCCTTGGTCACCTACTAATACTAATGCTGACAAACACAGGGAGCCTGTACTAGCAGTTTCTACAAGCAGAGCTGAAATGTCAGAATGACTCACATAATCAGCTTATTGTCATTGCTCCCTAATGAGAACTTCATTAAGCACTTTAGCAAACGAGACTTCTGGAGGCAACTTAAACATGACCCAGCTAAGTGTAGCAATGCTGAGCCTTACATTTCACTAAGAATAGACTATGCATCGAGCTCATTCACACTTTTCATTCACAATGACATGACATCACAGGGAGCCCCGCCGAACACGAACAAATGTATTTCTATATCCAACACCACTTTTAGCTGTAAATAGCAGAAGCATGGCTGAATACAATCAGATCCTCACAGCAATGTTCCAACATGTAGTGCACAGTCTTCTCAATGGAGTACAGTACATGAGGGCAAAGCCTCTCCTAAGATCAAATGTTTCTGTGACTTTTTCTGGACTTCATTTCATATACTTTTGTATACTTTCAGCCAAGAGTGTTTGGAGGCCACATTTTGCTTGGCTAACATAGCTAACAAACACTAGAATTCAATGGTCACCTTAACAGTCCATGGCTTCTGTTAAAATACATCACAAAAACATCTAAACAGTACACTCGAGCTGTGGGGGTGTATATATGAATCAGTCTTTTACAGATGTTTAAAAGTCATGGTTTGGTCCAGTTTCTCAGGGCGTTTTCACACCGACACTATTTGGTCCGTTTAAAACAAACTCTGGTTCGTTTGCCCCCTTGGTGCGGTTTGATGTGTCCGGTGTGAAAACAGTAATCGAACTCGGGTGCGGATCAAACGAACCGTACCAAGACCAGTGAGAGGAGGTGGTCTCGGTCCGGTCCCAAATGAACTCAGGTGCGGTTCGCTTGCGGTGAGTACGTGATCCGACCTCGAGGTTTTGAGCTAAATGGAGAGCCGGTTAGCGCTAAAACTGTACTGTACTATACTGTTGTTGCTGCTGTCGCGCATCACTAACCAACCGCATAGACTGTGTGGCGCGGCGCTGTGTCGCATTAAGACTCTCAATACAGTTAAACAGTGGAATGGAGCCGTGACTCGGGAGAGGAGACAACGTGTTTTGTTGGGACGCATTTTGGTGCGTTTACGTTTGTGCCTGTGTGAAAACAAACCAAATGGTGATGGAAACGCTCCAAGTTAAACAAACTCAGTCTGATTTGGACCAGAGAAACGAACTACGGGTGTGAAAACGCCCTTAGACAGAGAACTTACTGTGTGCATGTAACAGGTGAGTCCAAAACATGTAAAAATACCAAAGTATAAAAGTGTATTTTCACATATTTTTCATGTAATCCTGAGTTCTTTGGTAAAGTGAATGAATCACATATTGATGCAACCTCATCATGGTCATCACTATCTGCACATGATGTCTCTCTGTATCTCTCTGCTGACCTGACATTTTGCTTTTAGCATGAGCGCCCGTCACCTAGCCGTGAACAGAGCCTGTCACATCAGTCTGACAACCAGAACCTCCGGCTACGATTATGCCAAGCGCTGCATAATGAGAGCTCAGCGCCCACAGGGTCGTCTGATGTCACATTAGCATGCACTGGGCATCAGTTGATGGCCCATCACATCATATCGACAACGGCCTTTTGAGCACTCCTGGACAGAGAACTTGCACGTGTTTTGACAAGAAACTAAAAAGCACTTAGAATTCATTGCCAATCTAGAGAAAAGAGTTTATGGATGAGATGAGTTCTACTCAAAATTATGTGAATAAGGGATGGCTGAAGATTACCTTTGTGACATGCAAAGTTGACGTGTTTCCTTAATGAAAAGTCTTACATATTTACAGAGTGAATATATGCCAGTCAAGACTAAAGGAAACATGAATAACTTTACCGGTGATGAAGAAAATGTTTAAATGGCGTAGAACTTTTGTCTACTTGTCCAAAGTCCGGCTCTCGGGCCCCATTTCTGGAATGGTCCGGAAGGTATTTTGGAAATAAAATTAAAGTTGGCCTGATATTAAGCAGATTAAAAAAAGTGATTCCTATCTTGAACAGTGGGTGTCACTGTCACATAAAAACAATCTAAAATGCTCTACATCTCCATTTCCCCCCTGATGTAAAACGTTAATGACATTACACCTACATTACTGTTCCTGAGATTTTGGATAGACATTACAAATGCAAAAGAAACAAATAATAGACAGAATGCAGAAGATTTCAGGCTGGTTGGGAAAATGAGTTCAGAGGGAATTGTGTAGGTTTATTTTGTCAGGAAACAGTTGCTGTAATGAAGAGACATGAAATGAAACCTCACTCGTTCAAGTCAGGCACTGGTGTTGAACCAGAACAGAAGGTGAAACAACTAGCAACAGCTCGTCAGCTCACCAAAAACAGTTCTTTCTGCTAACTAAGTGTAGGAAAATGCTACAAGGGCTACAGCATCTCAACTCTTATAACAATGTGGAACTTCAGGGTTGCCAGGTTCACAGTATTTGTGCAAAATCTGGCCTTTTTGAAATGCAGTTGTGAGTACATTTTTGGTCTTTGGACTACTTTAAAAACACACAATTACCTCCAAAAAACTCCTGGCCCCCAAAAAGAAACACCACTGATTTAGGTCAATCATTAACAAAAATCAATCCAGCAGTCACGAAACATGACAAACTGACACTCGGCAGAACAAGGATGAAAGAACTGGAGATTTAAATGTAACCATTTGTGTGAAAGCTGAACAATAATAAAACAGGACCAGAAGAATATAGAAGACTTTGAACTTTGTTTTTGAAGACTTTTGAGAGAAGCTTGGACAACAAAAGGAAACAAATAAATGGATCCTCGACCAATTCAATCCTTTCACTGGAAGCCCAGACACCCAAACTGAAGAGCTCTTATTTTGAACACATTATGAGAAGAAACATATGAGAAGACAATTATACTAAAAACAGCTAGGACCAGCAACAATTTGGATGGGTGCAGTAAGAGGAACCACAAAAGAGCCATTAAGATGACTTCAAAGAGAAATTAGGATGTTCTGGAGAAATCCTCCAGAACAGTCCTCCAGTTCTCCATCAACATGTTGATGGAGTTGGAATCTTGACTTAATAATACATTACAATTACATTCACTTTGCATTAGATTCTATGTAACTGTATTACAGTTTTTACAGCATTACAAAGACCGTCTCTACAGAAATATCAATGCTCAGGAAAGCACCTCAGCTCTGTTGTACAATTTTGCTTCCTTCTTTTTTAATGAAATATGGATGATCACGGAAAGAAGCAGGATTCAACTCATTTGACTAACCTCAGGGAAAGTGGGTGTAGGGTGGAGGTAGGGGGGTGACTTCGAGTGAAGTAGAGATTAATTGCGGTGGGTTCATTACCAGGGCAAAGGAGTTCAAATTCATCACAGTGTAGAAACCCAACACTGCCAAAGCACCACGGCTGGATTAACTGTTACAGTACTTAAGTAAATGTACGCTCATATGCACACTGGTGAATAAAACATACAAGATGAAAGTGAAAGTAAAGTGTAAAAAGTCAGTCATGGAGGAATGCCAGGAAAGCTCCAAAATCAAGATATCTGTTTACCCACGATGATGGATGATGGCACAACTAGTCCAAGCCTGATGTTCTGGATTTAACTAGCGTACTGCTGTAATTAAATAATACAGCAAAACAAGAGCAGTAACACTTAAAAAGCTTAAAATCAAAGCATTCATCACGCCTCACTGACAAGGACATATTCTGAGAACATGACCAGAATCTGTCAGAATCATTGAGGAATCACTGTTGTGGTGCCGAAATCCTTCTAATACACATCAGTGAAAATCTGTTCACACGTTTTTTTGTTCCATGCTACGGGAGATGGAAAAAGACCCCATGAGATGTTCGTGCAGTCGCAGACAAGAAGACGTGACAAGCTTAAGGCGGTGCCCGTCATCTCTCTCTCTCTCTCTCTCTCTCTCTCTCTCTCTCTCTCTCTCTCTCTCTCTCAGACTAGCTTGGCTTTTGGCTGGCAGCTTTTAATTTTCATGAGCTGTCAGGACCGTCAGCTGCACCCACGTCAGACCTCGACCGCCTTAAGTAGAAGGCAGACGGATGGCACGCGGGCGACACAATCACGAGAGGCAAGCAGGAACAAGGAACATTAAAAATGCAGGAGGCTTCTCTGAAACTTTAATTGGAACGGTTTGACTCAGTCTGACCCAGAGATGAACCATCGCTTCTGGGTCTCCTGTAGGAGTGACAGAGCTTTGCCCTGTTCCTGGTCTAGAGGATATCATGTGGCTTAAGGCTGTAAAGAAGTACTTATTGTAATAAATGTGAAGCAGATTTCAATGGAGTTGAACAGCAGGGCCTAGCAGTCACACCCATCGTCTCAACCTAGCTTCTAAGTCCAGAGTCTGATTACAGGTTGTGGATGGACGTCTACAGGTGTCACTGGCATATAAATGTAAAATTATTGACTCTGGTACATCTGTTGATGCACAGCGTGATACATGTCATTCATCGTTGGTCAGTTGCTGACCACAGAACAGCAGGACTCTTGGTAAGGTATTACTGGGACGGTGGTGCAGTGATAATGACCAGGTACGCCAGAGTCTGAGACAATGGTACAAGATTTTTGCTCCCCTCCTCCAAAATGAAACTAACCACTGATGAAAGAGAATGTCTAACACATACACAGTCGTTTCAGAGTACAATGACCTCCTAACTAATAGTAGGAATAACCACCTTTGCTGTGTTCACTCAATGGTGATCTGACACTTTCCTCATTGCTCCTGTGTTCATTATAGAGGTGAACTGTTCCACTGTGGTGCATTGATATTTCAACAATTCAAAGACAAAAATCTGTGATCATATCAGGGGGCTCAAATGAGCTCATGCTAGTAAATAAAGCTGTCTGTGGATTTGCCAGATTTAAAGTCAGGGTAGATATACAGTGGTAACCCTACTTACGAGTTTAATCCGTGCAGGAGCCGAGCTCGTTAGCTGGTTTGCTCGTTAGCTTGATGCATTTTCCCCATAAGAATACATGTCAAACTGATTAATCCGTCTCTAAATATGCAGTATACTTTAATATGTAAATAATGTGTTTATATGGGGGTTTTTTTTAATAAAAGGAATTTTGTAGTTAAAAAGTAACAAATAATATTAAATAGAATGATAATAGAAAAATAAATTAGCCCTTTACCTTTGTGGAGACGATGGTGCTCATGTAGGCTGGCGGCTAAGGAGGACAGGAGGACGGGCATACATGTATGGCATGGTTACACTTATCATATGAAAAGTAAAAGTAAAATGTATCTAACTTTCTTGTTCACTACCTTTTGCTACCTTAGCGTCGCTTTCACTAGCACTTTCACTTTCACTGGACAGCGGTCAAAGGTAATGACTGACCTCTTCTTCTACGCTAGCATCTAGGAGATGCTACAACCGCAGCGCCCCTAGCATACTTGAACTAATTTAGGCTACTCGTTACTTGGAATTTTACTCGTTACCTGGAACAAAAATATTCTGAGATCTCGACTCGCTACCTGGAAAACTCGTTAGTAGGGATGCTCGTAAGTAGGGTTACCACTGTACATATGATCACCATTTATGCACAGTTATATAATGTCTGATGTATTAATCAATATTTATGTTTTTCTTTTTTATTGCTTAAAATTATAATTTACACATAACAACTTACAGATTTGTCTGAAAATTGTTTTTAGAACTCATTGTGTAAGTTAAAATGTCATAGCCACGAAGGTTATCATATGATATTATTGAACAACCCTTTGATACATAAACATAAACTCTTCATTGGGTTGCCAGAGAGATATATAAATCCTCACAACTCACAAATGTCTTTTAGGGTGCTTTCACACCTGCATTGTTTGGTCCGGACTTTTGGACTTTTCCGTTTGATTCCAATCAAAATAGCTGGTGTGAAAGGGGCCATAAATCATGATCCGGAACAAAGGAGCAAAATTTGGTCCGACCAAAAGAGGTGGTCTCGGTACAGATCTACTGAACCAAGATCCTTTCGGATCAAATATGGGAAGACGACGCAGCATTAACAACATTCAACAACAGTACCAGAACAAAAATAAGTGGAACATCGACAGAAATGAGCTGTGGTAGCACATGTTAAACATGACAAAATGTTTAATATAATTCTGGTCTGATGAACATGTGAAAAGTCAGCTTAAAAAAATGCACAAAAATGCTGAAACGTGCAGCTTATTTTCTGAGAGGATGAGAAGGAAAGGAGATGACAGAGCAACCTAAACTAAAGAAACTGGCAGCGGTATATAAAACTATATAAAAGTGTGCACATCAGATGCACATTCTTATACAAACCAATCAGTGTTGAGTGTAGGAATACACACCTCACATAAGTGATGACAGGACATGGGCGTGTCATACTAAAAGTCTTTGGTGTGCTTGCAAAAATGCAGTGTGAACACAAACCTAACCAGACCAAATATATAACAGACGTCGGTACGTCATTAGAGAGTATGAGGCCTCAGCGCCTCTTATGGTCCACTTACTGGTAAGTGATAACATTGGATTCACTCATCCAGACCTCACAAGCCTACCTACTTCGTTTACTGTGGTAGTGACGTAGTCATCCATAACTACAACCATGCTACTGATGTGAATCAGGGTTGCCTGGTTTACAGTTTTTGGTCCGCTTTAAAAATGTACCATAACCGCCCAAAGACTTACACAGTAGAGAAAAAATAGAGATGGAGATGCCTTAGGTAGACTTTCTAATATTAAAAGATTCAGTGGATGGATCTGAAAATGTAGACTAGAGCAGAGTAGATGGAAAAGTATTATGTTTCAATTACTAAAAATCAGAGGATCAGATGGGTCAGTCCAGGAAAGGGGGGACATAAACGTCAGTCTACAAACTTTAAATTTACTTTAATAAAACATTTGGGGATGAAACACAGCGCAGTGATGAGTGACACATTACGTCGGGTCATTTGTATATGGCCTATTTGTCTTTTTGGTGGGGTTGCCAGATATGATGACATAAATCCCCTATACTGAGAAATTTGATTTGTTTCACTGTGAAATCTGGACAATAATGGGTGGAATTTCCAGTTTACAGCACAGCAGGAAAAAAGGATTAAAAACTGATAGAAAAATTGGGAGTTTTAGCAGGTTAAGTACAGACTTTAGACCATCATTTAATAGCAGACTCCCACAAAACTGTTCACAAGTCAAATGTTTTATTGAGTCACACCAACTATTATTCCTCACGTCATTAACAGCTTGGGCAGGACAGGGCATCAATGAATCACACAGAAGGAGAGAAAGACATATTCATTCTTGACTCGACTGCTATAAAGGTTGACTTGGTCTCATAAGACCCTGGGGCCAATTACCAAAAGGGAACTTTGCTCTGTAAATTGAAAGGCACAGCTGGGAACCGACCAAGGCCTGGGAATTCATCCATTTCGTGTTGGCTGTTTTTCACTCCTGTGATATGGGGAAGGTTTGTCCGCTAAATGCTTTTGTCGTGCCCTTGGTAGCTGTGGCCCAGTTCACGACGGTGCTTAATTTGCTCTTTGATGGGAGAACAAACTGTTACACAGGTGGTGGAAAAATGAATTACCTGCACAGATGTCTGACTTGAGAAAAAGAGATTTATTTGCCACAATGGCTGTACAGTTATAGAGTTGTACAGTTTGGAGTTGTAAAAATGTGATTCATTACAATTGACTGTACACAAGTACACAAAAACTCAAGGGATCATGATGCTAATCATTTAAAGACATGTACATAATCTGCTCTAAACACAGTAAGGACTGCTTGATTAACATGACAGCTTGATGTTGTATGAACACCCAGAAACTAGCCTATAGAAACAACTAAAAACAGCTGCAGCTCAGCATACAGAGCTGTCCCTAAATTAAGATTCAATTTGATCTGTTTGTGGTTCAAATTTTGCTTCAAATATCATTCGAAAAATGATTTGTGATGCAGTACTGTGAATCATATTAGCTGAAACTATCTCAATACCCTGACAGAAGAATCCACCACAACCCAACTGAAAAAATCAGAGCTAGGAAGAGTCTCAATCAATGTTCATACACAGGCTGTGGACCATCCCCCTCCAGGGATTCTGGGATTAGGGCTAGAGTGCAGTGGAGAGGGAGGGGTAGGGATCTGGAAGTTGTACTTGATCACATTTTCAGCTCTTGACTGCAGCTTTAATGTGGTATTATGATAAAAGCTGTGACTATAGCAGCTCTACAGTACAATAACCAATTACATTTCATGGCCCCTGACTAATGGGTGCCCTACAATTGCCTAGTGCTAAAACTGCCCCTGTTCTTAGTTACCAGGTTTAGAGAAAGGTCCATTGCTTATAAAATATTCTTGTCGATCAGCATTCAGCTTCCTCAAATCCAGTGAATTGTTTGTATTTGTTATGTTGAGAATAAAGGATTTGGAATATAGTTAAGAAATGGTCTACCACCGAAAACTATCGACCCAAAATGTGGTCCATATGGTCCTGTGGTAAGAAGCTCACCACTAATAAATAGGGGTGAATGCAAACATCTGTACACTTGAGCATTATAATGTGTGGATTATAAATGACTACTTGGTGCAGAAAGTGATTAATTTGTGTTTACAACTCAACCTCTAGATGGGAATGTTGTAATCTTCAGCCATTAGACTCTTCCACCCCAATGGACACAAGTAGTATAAGGACCCCCTGCTGACAGTTTTCCTAAAATTAGATTTTTTAAGAATCACACTATATCATAATGTATTGTATTGTATTGTACTGTATTGTGTTGTATTGCACCTCCTGTATCATGCCAAATTCTTGCCAGTACACCACTGAATGAGCATTGGCCAGCAAGTGCATTTTCATTGCAATATCTATTCTGAACATCTTGGTTATCATTGCAGCTGCTGTAGTCTGTGATCTCTGTTGTTACTAAAGCCAAAAGCAGCAGACACTCTTGTGATGAATGAAATAAGGCCGTGCCAAATCTGAGTAAGCAACCCCTTTTTTGCTTACCATAGGAGCACATTAAGTCCAGCAGGAGGCTGTCCGAGCCCTGTCGCTGCATTAGGCACAGCAGTACTAGTCTCGTGGGGGGATGCTGGGACCATCCAAAGAGGTCTGAGAGCTCAGCAGAGCAAGCACACTGTAATCAGTGCCGGCACGGAGCAATAACAAAGTGTTTACAAGGAGGAGCCCCGCTGGGACCTCCTTTCATATCCAGCAAAGCTCACCTCTCTCCTGCCTCATAAAAAAGCCATAAATGAGCATGCACAAATCGACAAGGGTGCACAGGCATGCGCGTGCACAAACATTCATAAAATCGGGCGTAATAACCAATTCATCCCCTTGAATAATATTTGCTCTGTGAATAATGCTGCACAATAAGCTTTCTCAAGGACGTTTCTGCACTAAGCACGAGTGTTCCACTGCTGGCCAGATGGGACAAAAAGCCTCTTTCTTGGCCTGATCTTTAATGAACCATGGGTTTCCAAATGACCCTTGACTTTCTTTGTTTGGCAAAGATCAACAACAGTAAGGTTACCTGAGGTCAAAAAAATCAGTCCAAAAAAAGTCCTCTGGCCCCTCAATAGTAATTTCCCAATGCCTTCACACAGCCCTCCACCCAGCTCCCACAGGTGTAACCATCTCAATATCCCATATAACCATCTCAATATACCACAAACCACTGCTAGCACTCAAGGTCATTCCTCATCAATATGAAAACCCAAGGGTTCAATGCCTGTATCTCCTTCTCTCAATACATGAACGATTTATGCCTCCATGTAACCTCCATACCACCTCAATGGAAAGATATGGGTGAGATAGATGGGAAATGTTCTGTATTCTTTTTGCAGCACATTTCCTTCTTCTGTGAATCAATCAGAGCTCTGTCATGGGCAGGTTAAGTGGTTAATGCGGCAGGATGTAAACAGATGCTTGGGTTTCGTCAGGCCATTACTTACATTCAGGCAAATATAGACTCCAGAGCATTGACTGAGTGAAAATAACATGGGGAAGATAGAGGAATGTAGAATTCAAAGGTCATGGGAGGCCTATCAAAGACATGGATCAGGAAAAGATGGCAATGTCACTTGTATCTATAGCTGAGGATGCTGGTTATGATTGCTGTTGGAAACAAACCTCCATTTTTTATTTTTATCTTTTGCAAACCAGACTTTCATAATATTATGATGAATGGACCAATAGAAATGATCCAAGATTACATTAAGGTCCAATTCCTTTTCTAGACACTCAAAGACATTTGGGACAGGAATTAGGGAGTCACCTCAACCACTACCAGTCTTCACCATCCACCTGCAGCCAGTCCAGTCAGATCTCTCACCACACATTAGCAGCTAGAGAGGTGAGGAGAGTGAGCCAGTGTTTGGATGGAGATGATTACTAGTGGGATATTTAGACAGGATAGTAACACCTCTACTCGTTTAGAGAAAATGTCAATTGATCTTTTTCTGATCCCCATGTCCCCATCACTGCCCTGGGGCATTGAGCTCTAACTTGCAGTTCTCCAGCTTCAGCTTCCAGCAAACACTTCAGCTTTTCCTTGAAGGTCTCCCATCCAAATACTAGCCAGACCCAGACCTGCTTAGCTTCAGTAGAGTTGCATGTTGTGCAGACACTCTGACTGCTGACCATTAATCATTACTAACTGGCATTGGGAACAATTGGTCCTCATGCACAACTCATATACATGTGAAAAAAACATTATACTCCATATAAAACTCCATAAATGCTTCACTTGTAGATGCCGAGTCATGTTAATATTCAAAAACTGCTTCTTATCATAAATTAATCATTAACTGAGACATTACTTAGCTGTTTAATAATGCGTAATACAGTCTGAAGTACTACATGTATCCTGAATGTAAAGGATTATCACAGTAGTGTGTATTTATTATGGCATTATTAATTAGATTTCATACAGTAGTGCAGTTAAGGTTTAGTGATGTTGACATTGACACTAGGAAGTTTATTATTTGTATTATTTATTAGAAAAGAATAAGATCACTACTTTACCCACAAACATTTATAATCTTTAATTTATAAACTGAGCTTTTTTCTGAACCAAACTGATGTGTGCAGCATAAAAAAATAGAGCTCTGTCAAATCAAGGCCTTCATTTCAATAAACCAGTTAATTAACTCTTTATTAATTAGCAACACACAGTTAATAATTAATCACTTTTAGAAGAATCTATGATTATGTAATATAAATATGTTTATATCGTGTTTTTTAATACTGATGTTGATGTTTCATTTCATTATTTACTGCCATATTATTATAGTTATTGTCATTATTATTATTATTATTATTATTATTATTATTATTATTATTGTTGTTGTTGTTGTTGTTGTTGTTGTTGTTGTTGTTATTGTTGTTATGTGTAGTATAAGACCTCTGTAGCATCATGCTCTCTAACACTTTGAAAACAGCAGCTAATTAACCCTTTAATTAGCAGTTAACAGACTAATCTTGATCTCAGGAACATCATCTTTAACCACCCATAATTCCTTTGGATCTTTCTCATCCTGCACTTCATGCCTTCTAGCAAATGGTTCTGGAGCAGTCAGAGGGTCAAAGTAACCACAGAGAAAGGCCAATGAAAGCAGCCATGAATAACTGAAGACTTATGAACCTGCCAGTCTCTAAAATCACACAGACAGAGGGAATGAAAACACCCATAATGCCCTGGTGATATCCCTACAACAAGCCTGAATAATTAATGGCTCCCGTGTCTGGTAAATAAGATGGTAATGCTGTATAAATAAATAAGAAAGCAAATGCGGTGTGGGAATTCATCACTGTGGGCCATTACCAAATGTCAAACATTTCATTAGTGACTCGTGTTTTTTTTGTTTTGTTTTGTTTTGTTTTTTTGTTTTTTTTTTTGCTGAAATATCAACACTCGGTTGGCAGGGAAAGAAGTGCACTTAATGAACAAAAAAGTTACTTTCACAGGCCTGGTGGATGTTACATTTTTGCTCCATTAATGCCAAATTGTGGAAGAAAAAAACAAACAAAACTAATTGAAAATAGGCTCATTAGGAGCTGCAAAAGTTTCAGCATCTAAACATAGCTAAGCAAGACATTTTGTACTTTGTAGGATCTCTAAGGTGAAAACAGGGGTGCAAGAAAATATTGTTACACTTGAGTATCACAATTATATTTTGTGATATTCCTAAAACATAGTTTTTTAATCAATAGTATACAAGTAAAAACCTCCAACCAATAGTCATCTTCAGCCATTAGATTCTTCCACTCCAACAGAAACGATTAGTTAAGAATGCACCAATGCCAAATTTTCCTAAAATTACTGTAGCGCAGTAAATCATAATGTGTTGTAGAGTAACCCCTGTATCATGATAGGGTCTCAATCCTACCCTACTATGACTGGATCCTGATATTTTATAGTACTTAGTTAAAAACACTGTGAGGAATAATTAGCAAAGGCAACAGCGGCCGTTAACAGCGGTTATTGAAGTATTCTGAGAAGCTCAACATGAGGTTCGTTGAGCTCTGTAGGCCACTGCAAATGGACCACTCCATTAACTAACCCTATAGAAACTTTCATCTATCTTCAGAACTTCAGAACCAGAATCGAGCTTGAAAATGATGGGACTGCAAAAAACTGAAGAACACATGGAGTGTTTTTATATTACAGAGCTCAAAGGAGACAAATGGTTTGGGAATAGACTCATAGCATTAACCACTGTGTGTATTAAGTCCTATTAAGTGGTCAAATATATTATTGTAACATTTTTTGTGTCTTAACTGGAACTTTCCAGCTCTTGGACTGCCTTCCACCATTGCTGGAGCCTATTTTTATATCAGTGTTGTCCATGTATTTTGCAGTCTGCATTGTACTTGCTGATTTACCTTAAAGGTCAACTTTCTTATATGTCGACTAGAGAGGGACAGAATTACAGACTGCTGCTGCATGCTTTACTAGCCCCCATTTATTATCTGTCAATTTCTGATCAGAGTCACTGCTTTCAGATATTATTTGGGTGCAGGTGTCATTGCATTTGGTCCAGCCCAGAGAAGTTGATGCTGCTCTGGGGTGCGTTTCCCGAAAGAGATTGAACTTAATGATTTACGAACAACTTTAAGAACGACGTAACTTTAAGAACAAGATTTTTCAGACTGTTTTCCAAAAGCCTTCCTATCTTCCAAACTTACGAACGAGTCCCTAAGTAGCACTTAGTTGACTCCGCCTTCGTGTCTGCGTCAAATAGGCTCAGCCAGTCAAAAACTGAACCACCGATTTACATACATTTCTTCATTATTAAGCCACAAACGTATCGTTATGTAAACAATCATTATAAAACCAAACATCAAAAAAGTATTTACACTACATACATGTAAATAAATAAAAACATTTAACTTGCAGTTGCTGTCCATCGCATGCCAAGCCTACCTATAAATAGGCAAATCATCTTGGTTACGTGTCCGTGATTAATCAGTGAATTTGATTGGTTAAGAGTTGACAAGCTTAGTAGGCCAATTTGTAAATATTGCTTGGGACACAATATATTAATTTACTTCTACGACTGTTACACTGGAAAAAAAAACCATTGCATTTATGTCATTTATATGTGTATATCAATAAATAATATATTGTACTTTAAGCAATCTTAGTTTTTTTATTACGTAAAAACAATAATTAAAACTTAATAAGTACATGTATGTGCAGTACTGAACTAAGGACGCTGGCTCTAATTTACGTGACGCAATTACGCTTTTAAAAGAAAATTTAAATGTTCATGAATTTGTGTGCTGAGTGTTGCATTTTTCAAAGGATGATCAGTGGCCTCTTTCGTTTTCAGACAGAACTGCACGTGAACTTCAAGTTAAGAACGAGAGGGTCAGACCACTCGTAGATTTATGAACGAGTTTAAGTATGAGGTGGGTTATGAAGGCTTTCGGGAAACACTTGGAAATTTAAGAATGTTTGTAAGTACGAGGTTACGAAGTACTTAGCGTTAAGAACGTTTTGGGAAATGCACCCCTGTATTGTAGTGCTTGACAAATTTTGCCAAAGTAATCTTTTGCCTGTGTGGTTATATCAGCTTTTGATAAATGATTGTTCTTACAGTGCTGTCTCAGGGATCGGATCATGGGTGTTCAGCTTTGACTTGCACCCCTGCCCTTTTCACACTGAAATTCCTCCAGATTCCTTGAATTATTTGAGTATATGATGCACAGTATAGGGAGAAATATACAAATCTCTTACAATATTTCTTTGAAGAATATTGCTTTTAATATGTTAATCAATTTCTCACTTCTCATTTAAATTTTCTCATGAATATGTTTACAAGCTATTATTTTATTATTCATTATTTAGGTTTTATCTCATATCTAGCACTCATTTTCCCCCTTCCAACTGTTTTGGAAAGTGTTCCACTCCTGAAATGCAGGAATGGATGGATGTTAACAAATAAAAATTAAGTTGAACAGGTTTTATTTGATTTCACGTTGTCTGCAATTAAATAAAAGTCAAAGTAAATTTACGAGAAACACTTTCTTATTTGCATTTTCCATACTGTCCAAACTATTTCTGTTTTACGTTGTAAATGCTCGTTCAGAAAGTGAGGTGGTTATTGAATTTTTGAATACTGATTTCTATACTGAACAGTCATTAGTGTGGAGTAGTCGTTTGGTCACTCTGTGAAGAACCAGAGACACTAGGAATAGAGGCTGATGGAATGGCCCAGACTTGAGCTTATAAATGTTTCAGGCCACTTATGTAGGTCATGGTCCAGAAGTGAAGATTAAAGGCAGATAAAAATCAGGGGAAAAATTGAAGACCCTTCGTTATTGTAGCACATCTGCTTCCATTTTAATCAAATGGGCTTCCAGATACAGGAGCAGTTTATGTCCACTTGTTTCATTGCTTGCATCATGATCAACCTGAGGACAATCTCACAGCACAATGTGAAAAACAAAGTTTATAACAAATATAATCATTTATAATATAATACGATATAATAAAAATGCCTAGTCCTTAGCAGGTCATATGAGGTACATATAACGAACTACAACACACATCAGATTGCACTGTCATTATTGATTTTAAAAAATGAAGCCAAAATTGAGAAGCCATGTGTGAAAAACTAAACACACCCAATGAATCAAAATATTATATGGCCACCTTTTGATTATGCACAGCTATCTAAAGGGCCCAACACAGCATTTCAATTGGGTTGAGGTCTGGATGTGGGGGACTTGTAACACCTTGATTCTTTTCGATTTCAGTCATTCTGTTGTAGATTTGCTGGTGTGCTTGGCATCATTATCTTGTTGCATGGCCCAATTTTGGCTAGTCTTTAGCTGTCAGATAGTGGTAAACAATCTCAAATTTGACTCTAGAATATTCTGGAATACACAGGAGTTTGAGGCCAGGTTGTGTTCCTGTGGCTGCAAGACTATTCCCAAATCATCAAACCTCCACCACCATACTTGACAGTTGGTATGAGGTGTTTGTGCTGATATGCTGTTCTTGGTTTTTGTTGTTTTTGTTTTGTTTTGTTTTGTTTTTCTTTGAGCATTACACAATCTGACCATGGGGTCAATTTGCTGGGACATCCACTACTGGGGAAATTGACGAATATTTTCCACTTGTGAATAATGTACTGTAGAATGACTTCCAATTGTTTGGAAATGGCTACATAACCATTCCCAGATTGATGGGCAGCCACAATTGCTTCTATAAGATCATTGCTGATGTATTTCCTCCTTTGATCACACTTGCTAATGATCAATTAATCAGGGACATTTGATTAGCAGCACCTGGCTGCTACATACCCTCAGAATTCATATGGCAGCAGTAAGGATATGCTACATTTTTCACACACTGCTTCTGCATTTTGGCCTTGTTTTTGTTAAATATATAATGACACTGTAAATTTGTCATGTGTTCTTGTTCATCTGAGGTTGTATTTACTTAATGTTAATACTTTGTATGGACCAGATTTTTAAAAATGATGTCCTCATACATAAAACCATAAAATTCATGTTTTGACTGTATTGGAGTGGATGCACTTTCTTTAAGAGTACTCTCCTAACATCCATACGTGTTTATTTTTCAATAATCAGCAAACCATCAGTGTTTAATAGGCACCACTGGCCAATTTCTGTGGTTGGTTGGCTATGTTTTTGGTAAACCCCTGTATATCTGGGTGGTTAAATAATGGACAACAGTCTTAAACTAGCCAATACTGAATAAGGTAGAGAGCCCACAATGCTATAGAAGAACCACTTTTAGTTCCATAAAGAACCATGTTTGAGGAAGAGGTGTGAAGAATCTTGGAAAGATTTTAAGAACTGTCACATGCACTGAGGGTTCTGTAAGGGTTCTTTAGTAATGGAAATGCTTCCATGTAGAACCATATGAGCTCAAAGAGGTTTGAAGGGGAAATGGTTCTGCTGTATAATGTGATCTGCAGAGAATCTGATGTTTAAGGTTCTTCACTAAATGATGTGAAAACAGCTTCATATTAGAAACCAAGAATGCAATATGAAGGCACATTTTTCCCAGCAACAAAAATAAGGAGAATTGAAACGTTTGTTAAGCGGTTCTTCTACAGCATCACAAGTTGTTGAAACCTTAAGTTTTACGAGCATCTACAGTGGAGCTGTAAGACCGATGGAGCTCATGAGGAGAGAAAAACTACACAGTAAATCTGCCAGTGTTAAATCAACACTATTAGAGTTAAATTAACACTGAGAGTGTTACATTTTGACACCCTCAGTGTTAATTTAACTCTAATAGTGTTGATTTAACACTGGCAGATTTACTGTGTAGGGTTCTAATAGTGGAAGGTGCTCCCTATATAGTGTTTAGCTGGAGCTGTGGATCACACTTCAAAAACTGTGTCTTCGTTTGATCACAGGAGAACTCATTCACAGTAACAGGATTTGCTGCCCCTGTAGTAAACATGCTGCCCTAAAAGAATTCTGCTTATCTCTCCGTGTGAGCGCCTTGGTGTTGCTTAATCTCAGAGAGGAAAACCTAACACTGGGAAGGCAACGTTGCTTTCAAAGAGCAGCCAAGCACTCGACCGAAACAGCACCATGCAGCACTTAACCAGCCGTGTCATGTATGCATTTATGCTAATTAGAAACAAATTAGCACTGTGGGAGGCCTACGCAAGAAACAAAACACAGGCTAAAAAATCCAGGCAGGAGCTAAAGTAAGCTCAAATAAAAATGAAAACACAAAAGTCTGAGACTAACTTACTAAAGATAGGGAGCCCCCATGATCATGTGACATCACAGCATAAAAACACCATAGTCACGTTGAGCATTGCTGTTTACACTGGTCTAAATGACAAAATTAGGCAGTATCATTTACATTTTATATAAAAAAATTTTTTTTAAATAGCAGCCCAAATAGCAGACACATTTGGGCCTAATCTGTAAGGCACTTCTTTATTTCAGCACTGAAAAGTGTTCTGTGGGCCAGATCTGGGCCAAATTTCATGAGCTGGGCTTGAATTGGGTTAACACACCTGATATCTGGCCCATATGAGGTTGATCTTTGATTGAGTTGAAGCAGCCAGACTAATCCTTAGTCAACATGATCTTTCAAGGCCAAATGTGGGCCACATTTGGGCCATTCATTCATTGCTATATGGGAAGTGAAGGAGGGGCGAAACGCCTGCAAGGAAGCTGGTGAATGCAGCAGGACCTTCCAACACTGCCACTTTTTTGTACATATTGTTTGATTATATATTTGATTATACTGTATATACTATATGCTATCTTGATCTTGATGAGGTTTGTTTGGGGTTAAGAGAGTTTTGGTGATTTTGACAGAAATGACTGGTGACTAATGAGTTACTGTACTTTATTAGAAACATTGGCTTTGCAGCTCCAGTCTTTCCTAAGGAAGCACAACTTGGACTCCAGAGCTCCTGGCTGATTGTCTACATCTGGGATAAGTGGAAAGATGTGTACAAAAGAATCCAGAGTTAATCACCCATTTAATATGCTCATATATATCCAACAATTCAGTCATGATGGAGCTGAAGGAGTGTAGATAAAACAAGCGTCTCATTCTCCTTCCTCATTTCTTTTCTGAACCTCAATGTCCTTTTTTCCTGAGATGTTATCTGCCTGTGGTCCAGCTCAGAACTGTGAAATAGAGCAATAAACAAACACAACATGTGTCAAACAATAGGTGTTCTGCTGACATGCATGATGTGGGTGCCCCCTCCTCCGTTCTACACCACCCTGAACCATTTATGCAAAAGCAGAGTCGTGTATTAAAGCTGACATAAGCCCGCTTGGGGCCTGCCTGCCTTAGATTGATGACAGTGGAGTAAAGGTTGGGATTTGTTTGGCTCCGTGGCAGTCCACTCGCCGGCTGATTTCTATTAATGACCTTATTATGGAACTTGTGCATTCAGACAAGCTGTTTACCTGCCCCGGGCCCACGCCACTGCTAGAACTGATTGCCCACATTCATCAATAAGAACCAGAATCCAATAATCCGATAGCGGCTCCTTCTTGCCACGCACCGCCAACCGCAGTCTCCTCTCTGCCGAGTTTATGAGGATAAAAATGAGGCACTTAATCCAGAGCAGGGGGACGCATCATGCCAAGGCAGACAGCCAGATTGCTCTGCATCATCAGAGAATGGAGAGAGAGAGAGAGAGAGAGAGAGAGAGAGAGGCATTAGTGCTAAGAGTCCTTTTAATGAAGCTCTGCTGCTAGGTTCCTGTTCTGCAGAACTTCAACAAAGCACCTCCCTGATCGCATTGTTGTAGGAAAGACCCTGCCAGGGAAAATGATGTAACCTCACCAATTTATTGCTATTGTTAACTGTGATTATGTTTTTCCTAGAAAGTATTAGTGAAGAAATTTAACAAACCCATTTTCCACATTTATGTGGTTTCATGTCCTAAAAATAGCCATAACTCAAATTTACATGATCGTTTTCTGACCTGTCTTTATCTCGTAAAAGTAAGGTTTTTTGTTGCTGCTTAAGAAGACATCTGTTCTGATTTATTTACTGCACCAGTCCAACCTGAAACACTCCTTATAACTTGAGTTTGTGGGGCTAAACTGCTGTATAGGCTGAATACAGGCCATTTTGCAGCTTCATGTGGACTGTATGGATTGGGGAGAGTTTACATACTTCATCAATTTCTTATAGGGAGCCTTGATATGGACCCTTAAAGAAAAATAGCCCCCTTTCCAACCAGTACATTCCAAAGAATGACCCAATTCAGAGATACAAAAGTCATTCCATCATTGTATATTTATTATCCATGCAGTATGTTTGTTCTAACACAAGGGTCAATCTGAAAAGGAGAAAAGGAGACTGTTCTTCAGGAAGTACAGAAACTCTTGGACCAGATCCTACTTCCTCCAGTGTCCTGGAAACTGATCTTTCTAATCATGCTATTAGAGCTTTAAACGCTATTTGTTAAAAATCTGTAACATTTCTGTCTGTTAGCTAGTTAATTTAGCTAGCGTAAGCTAAGATATGACCAGCAGCCAATTGAGGGTTATGGGAAATGTGACCTTGAACTGGATTAAGAGGTAAGATGGATGGTAGGTAACGTAAACTAATGGTGAAGGTGAGCTGATGTAGAGTATGGCTGTCAACAAAAATACATTACTAAATGAATTATTACATATTATTTAGACTCTTAATCAGTCTCATGGGTCAAAACAGCCTGTTTCATTAACAATATGGTTACTTTTGTTGTCCAGCAGATTTGAATTGAGGCTGGACTGTGGTGGTCCGGTAACCCCCACCTCCCATCTTAGTAAATGGGTAATTATTCAAGTAGTTTTCAATAAGAAAATTCATTTAGTTAATTTGATATAAATGTGACTGAATTTACAGTGTTCTTTCCACCTTAAATATCACCATACTTGACTTGAAATCTTCCAGCGTTGAAGAAACTCTTGAATATTAATTGCAACTATTGTTTCCTTTGCAACTCAGTCACTACCCACTGAGATTCAATCCTGTCCAATTTAGCCAACAAATGTAGCATTTCCTGATTGTTGTAAGCTTCACGCTGCTTTGCAGTCATCTGTCTTTATGTAAGAGTGACTCAGCCACAGCAGTATTATTGGTCACTCTGTTTAGGGTTTAAAGGCTGGAGCTGTCCAGTGCTGAAATCAGGCATTGTCATTCCCAACACTACTCTCTAAAAACTAATGGGTTGTTTTTTCTACCCAGTTGCTGGGTTAAGCCCGTGTGGTCATTTTCACAATGCTGGGTAATTTTTTAATAGTCTTTGTATGTAGTCCAGCTGCTGGGTTAATGACTGTATCAAAGCTAAGGGGTACATTTTCAATACAAATTAATAGTACGTGAAGAAGCCATTAAGAACTTTTAAATGTCTTCTCATCAGGCAGTGTCATGGTCATCACTTACATAACATATAGACTTACTAGTTTTTATGGAACCAATAGAAAGAGTGTATTGTATGCAGTAAAACTATAATGTAAACTATTTTATACAAATACAGTGGTAACCCTACTTATGAGTTTAATCCGTGCAGGAGCCGGGCTCGTTAGCTGGTTTGCTCGTTAGCTGGATGCATTTTCCCCATAAGAATACATGTAAAACTGATTAATCCGTGTCAGCCGGCCAGTATACAGTATACTTTAATATGCTAAATAATGTGTTTATATGGGTTTTTAAAACATAAACGAGACGATGACGACGCTCGTGTAGGCTGGTGGCTAAGGAGGACAGGAGGACGGGCGTACGTGTATGGCATGGTTACACTTATCATATGAAAAGTAAAAGTAAAATGTATCTAACTTTCTTGTTCACTACCTTTTGCTTTCTTAGCGTCACTTTCACTAGCACTTTCACTTTCACTGGACAGCGGTCAAAGGTAATGACTGACCTCTTCTTCTACGCTAGC